>LPNX011160164.1:244869-425316 GCA_001517045.1 Pseudotsuga menziesii | reverse complement strand
GCACTCAGCGCTACCAAACGCCCTTTGGGCCGATAGAGTCACCCCCAAGTCTGCGATAGGAGTGTCACCGTATACCCTTGTGTATGGTAAAGAATCCATTCTCCCCCCCAATATCATGCTACCATCCTCCATGATAGCTTAAGAGTCCAGAGGGTCGAAGAATGAAGTTTTGCAGATGAGGATATGCAATCTTCTGAAAGCAGAAGAGGCTAGATCTAAAGCCAGAGAATGCTTTAAGAAACAGTAGGAGTTAATAAAGAGATGGTTCGACAAACATAAAGTTGGAACAAAAGACTTTGAAGTGGGAGACTTAGTCCTCAAATGGGATCACCCCCATGATGAGAAAGGAAAGCATACTAAATTTTAGCAGTTGTGGGTAGGCCCTTTTCAGATTGCAGCAAAGCTTGGCCCTTCTACTTATAAATTGCAAGATCTACAGGGGTGGGAAGAGAACTTACCAGTAAATGGTTTGGTTCTCAAGCCTTATTTTTCTTGAGTTTCTTTGAGTTCTTCTGTCTTGTATATAAATAATCTATTTGGCTGTCTTTTGAGTCATGTTTTTCAGTTTGTTTTAGTTTAAGTTTATTGATTTTAATAAAGGGAATGAACCTGCGGTTGCATGGGGAACATCAAATTTTTTAGGAATGATAAACATTTTTGGGTATCAGACTATGTGTTGATGTTTGTCTAAAATAACTTCTTCCAGTTTAGCAGTTTTCTCGAATAGCTCTGTGTGCATCGAAGTCTTGCTTAACCCCTGTGAAATAAACCGGATTCAAAGAGTCTGGAATACTATGTTGAGGCTCCATCCACGTCACACTTAAAATGTTCTAAGGGGCGACAGCAGAGGACCCATGGAAAGGAGCAAGGTGAATAATATATTAAATATAAATGATGCCATGCCAAGAAACGAATGCCAAAAGGTAAATAAGAGTCAAAAACTCCTATGAAAGCATCATACATCAAAGCAAATGCTGAATCATAAGTACTAAATTGCTGAAAGTTCCTCTCCGTCCGTGAGCTGAAACATGAAGTACACCGATCACACAAAAGGACACTATGGGATAGAGGAGCTTGAATTAAAATTCAGAAAGAAAGGCATGCAGGAGGACTCATATAAAAAGGGACAAAAGTCCAAAAGCACAAAAAGTGCTAAAGTGGCATGGGAATGAGGAACAAATGAATATTTCTGTTTACCATATGCTACAATCCTGTGGTTTCCAAGCTATCAACTACTTGAAGACAAAAGTAATAATGAAACTCATCCTCTGGCCTCGACATAGTTATCTGGACTTGAAAATCTTGTTTTCCACTCTCCCAAATTGGAATATCATCAATGATTAAAGGTACACTCTTCTGTCATTTGAGAAATCCAAATAGCTAGAAGAATTCAATAGATGCATTCGTTGTTAAACAGTCTGTCACTCAAAGAATTATCGCCCAGAGATCTAGGTTCACCAGGTAATCACCAATTGTTGCAGCTGCAACAATTCTCCCCAAATTTCTTAAATTTTGGGCCCCTCCTCACGATTTAGCATTCTTTTTTAATCGTTGGATCCTTTGAACCTTTTGGTCATGCTTTAATGTTGGATGATTTTAAAGGATTAACTCTCGGCCTGTTTTCGGAGGTTGCGTGTGTTTGAAATTGTTTGGGTTGCCGATTGTGAGTTTGGTTTTGTTGATGGATCTTTGAAAGGCCGTTGTTTCGGAGGTGAAATGTATTTTGACCGCTGTTGATTTTTTTTAAACTGTCTGAACAATCAATTTTCTGTTAATCGGGCGTCATACTATGTTAAATCAACGGCTGCTGTCCATTTCCCTTCCGTCGTTGCGGCTCCCAAAGCAACTAAGCGCCCGATGTGTAAAGCGCTCCGCTCGCCGATGTGTGTCAGCCCTCTAGTCGCATGTTTATAACCTTTTTGCTTCCACTGTTGGGGCTCCCAAATCAATTAGCCACCCGAAGTGAAAAGCGCTCCGCCGCCGATGCAAGTCGCTTGTTCGTAGTCTTTTCCTTTCCCGCCGTTGCGGCTGTGTGGAGCAATTGGCTTCCGATGTCAATATCTTCCGACTTCCGATTAAGAATTTTCCCACCCGCGGGTCGAGTATCCTTAACCTCTTCTTTTCCGCCGTTGCGGCTGTGAATAGGTCTACCCTACCGAGGTTAGCGCTCTAAGCCTCTGATGAAGTTCACGTTTCCTGTCATGGGTGTTTTCCTTCGAACCCATAGTTAGATGAAGTAGTGGTGCCAGCGTTTGTTAAGCCTTGTGGTAGTAACGCAGTACATGGCCTTCTTAATGCTTAGCCATTTTAGTTGATATGGTTTGAATGCGATTCCAATGAATGATGCACATCGTTTGATTGTAGGTGGTTTCCGAAGATTGGTCAAACTACTGTGGCACTAAGGGAGGCGGACCGTTTGGTAGAGGTATAGCTGAAACCAGCAGGATCACAAGGAGGACAAGTGGAATAGAAGACAAAGCAATAGCTACCAAGGCATAGACCTGAAAGGTCCGTCAGTGACTCACCCGATCATGGGTTTGCGCAGAAAAGAAGGATCTGAAACGTTCGAGGAACTGGAGAGTCACACGTTTGGAGGTAGCCCAAACGATCTGCTGTTGTAGTTTAAATATTGGAAAGTTAGAACTTAAAAAGGGGCTTTTTCCCTGGAAAAACTTGTAACTTAATGCTTGTAAGAGGAACTATTTCGTTTTACAACCAGAGACTGCAAATTTTTCCTGGTGGAGGAAGTGCAGTGTGGAATATGTCAATGTGATTAAATGAGCAATGTTGAATATGAACTATTTCATTTTCAGCTGTGCCTCATTAGCTGTAAGAGCGTTCTAATTTCTTGAACCTATGTTCTTGTCTAAATTTTCTTCAGTACCTTTATGACGTCTTTTCCACTATGAGTAATGGAATTTTTAACTGTTGATGAGCTATCTTATCATATATATTTTTCTTCATGTTTATATGTTTGGTTATAAGAACAGCTATCTGTGATTTGCCATAACACATGAACAGGGGTGCATTACTCAAGAATGAATACCCAGCTCTCTAGAGATAGTTTAGTTAGTATTTATTTTCTTGCATGATTTGGATGCTTGTGAGTTCTAAGATGAGAGGTAAGAACCTGCGCATCACATTGTGACTACTCTTTGCATCTTTATCACCCTGCATTGTTAATTAGGCACGTGCAAATCATACTTCAAGTCAAAAATACAAAATAGACGGTGGACCGGGTCGCAACCGGTAAAACCTTTGATTTTGTTACTTTGACCTATGGTAGCCGGACCGCAAACCGAACGGATTCCCCATACCAAACAGTCACAGGCTAGTTGGGAACACTGACTGGGGAGAATCCCTTGCTGTTGTTGCCTGCGATTTTCCAGGCCTCAACAGGGTTATCTTATTCTGTTGCATGAATTTTGTTTGGCATTTTGCTAGTTCAATGCCAACAAGTCCTTAGTTTGAATCCCTCTAGATTAGGCACACTAGTTTATAGTAAGGGGTTTACTAAAGGTACCATCCATAAACGTAGAGAAACATCCCTTGAATTTTATGTTCAAACATCGAAGAAGTGACACTATTTTTTGCAAGGCTTAATATTTGTATTGATAAAAACACCAGTTCCATTATAAACAAAATTGGCCTAACTAGAGGGAAACCATACCACTTATAGAACCTAAATTTATCAAAGTATGCTTAAGAAGTTTGAAACAACCTATGAAAACTACCAAGTAGCTTGTTAGGTTGCTAATCATGACTAAGATAACAATTAAACACAAAATCCCATGGGACCATAAGGACTCCCTAATATTGATCATCATCTAAAATATAAACAATAAGTACTTTCTCTAGAAGAGCTACTTCATACTCCTTGCCCATGGTTGATTTGATGAGGAAATCCATCTTGTTGTTCAGCTTGTCAATACGCAATAGAAGTTCATTTCGCTCCTCCTTTGTGCCAAGTAGAATTTTCCCTAATAAGGATTTTATAGTCCTGTTGTAATCTCTAGGATTACATGTGGTTACCATTAGTAATATTTGGTGTCTCTTAAACGGGTATTTCCTTAGTCATTAACCCAAGGATGCATTTCTTCTTTGTTTCTCTAGTTTGGTGAAATATTGATCCTCCTTCACTCTTGTCTTTGCCTGGACAATATGAGCACGGTTTTTTGAAGGGATCTCTTGGCAAAAGATCTCTTTTGCCTCCTTGGCCTCTATTTGAGCTTGAGTCAGGGCCCTATTGTTGCTTCCCCACTGGGATTTCCTACCCCTGCCTTATTTCACCGTGGATGGAAAAACAACTACCCACAACTGGGAGGTAGAGTTACAATGGAGCTACTTCCCATTGTGTGTTGTAGGCCTCAACTCAAGAAACTCAAAATAGTTGAGGTTGTTTCACTCACCACAGTGAGGAGAAGAGGTCTCTAAAAGTCCCAAAATCCATGCATCTTCTTGCTCCAATAGGGAGAATCCTTTGCGATGTTGTTGTTAACCACTAGCCAATTGCCAAACTGGTCACAAAGAGGATGAGCAAGAACAACGCCATTCCCTTCGTTCTTCCCAAAATGTAAACTACTATTCAAACTTGGAGTACACTGCATAGAACAGCTCGAGCCAAAGCTACTAGATAAGTTGTGGGGTTAGTAAATCCAATCACCATGCAAGTTCAACCATTTATCCACTGAGAGGAGTGACTTCAAAATGCTAGTTCAAATTCTGTAGAATTCCACTTCCAGCTTCATTAAGGCTTCACGCACCTTTGTGATTTTCTTGTACCCATGCCTAGGTGACATGTCCTACATAATATTTTTTCCATGCGTCGAATTCAATCATCTGAGGGTATGTTGCACCACCATCCCCTCCATCGTTTTTTAGGAGTTAAATGCATGATGAGAGGTGGACAAGTGTAGGGCACCTCGTCATCACTTCTCACCTCCCTCACACTCCATTTGGGGTCAAACAAGCAACTTTTAACCTTATTAAAATTTATTTATATTTTAGAAATTATAAAATAAATTAATCCATATTTGGGAAATTAAGTTTTTTTGATAAACTTATAAAAATAAAAAAACTCATAAAACATCACAAGCTTAATTAGCATTGTAGTGTAATAAAACAACACTATTTTCATTTAAACAAAAACAAACCTTTATGATGATGATGATGATTATGGTTAATGTCCCCTGAGACCAAACTTTGGTCTATCGGACCTAAAGAAACGAATTATTTAGTTTGTTTTAAAATTGTATTCCTATGCTCAAAAAGCTTGGAGAGAAGTGTCCCAAGTTCACTATAATTTTGACATGTTAAGGGGATAGGAAGGTCGGTATTGCAACAAAGAATATGAAACTGAGATCTAATGTGGGTGTACACAAGGCATAAGAGGAAGTGATTTTCATCCTCAATGTTCATATTCTCACATACTATGGCGGATCATTTCCATCCATGGTGTTTTGGGAACTGCCCAATAACCTGTTTCACTATGGAGCTCATGAGAGTTCATTCTTACCTTGGCTATATTAATTTTTTTCTTTGAGCTAGTTAAAACAGAGAGATACTTTTGATCTTCTAGAGTAGGGTTGATGACCTCATTATAATATCTTAATTTTATTTTAGCCTCTAAATCTTTCTCACACCACATTTTCTCTTTAAACTTAGAAGTAACAATATTTTTAATGTTATTAATATTTTGCAATGCAACATTTTCGTCGATCTCCCAATGGTCTAACCAGGCCTTGGTATCTTTATACCAACCTCGCTTGAGCCTTATGTGGTTTTGACTGGAATTTAAAGCTAGTTTAGGAAGTCTATGGTCTCCCATGTTATTGATTTTGTGCTTGTATAATAGGATCCTAGTCATAGCTAGGCCCTCGATAGGGGAAAGACCCACTTTTATAAGGAGAATGGGGTAGGGTGTATTGCTTTTAATTTTGAGGTTATACGTTATAAAACGTTTCTGGATTTGCTCAATCTTTCTCCAAGATTCTCTAGAGATGTTGCAACCCCAAACCTCACACCCATGCAAGATAACAAGAGTGACTAAAGTTTCAAAGAGGAGCTTCTTTTTATCCCACATCACAAGGTTTGCTGCTTTACAACTATTTTCAAGACCAAAATAAGCTTTCCACCCTCCATTAATCCTTTTTCCAATGCTATAGTTCTAGTTGAGCTTGTAATGAATATCAATTCCTAGGTATTTGTAAGAAGACACTCCCTCCAAGTTTCTATTGCCATACACAAAATTAGCATAAGTGTCCTTCTTGGATTTGATAATCATAACTTTTGTTTTGTCAGTGTTAACAGTCATACCCATGGCAGAGAAAAAAATCCTTAAGAAGTCTTAGTTTCTTATCAAGATCAAATGGACACCTTGCCAAAAGAACAATATTTTTAGCAAAGAGAAGAAGGATGATCACTATTCCAGCTAAGATCGTGCCAGCACAACCTGCTTCCTCTAAACAACCTTCCAACTTATCGATGTAAATGCCAAATAGGGTAGGGGAGAGGGGGCAACCTTGCTTACTTCGATATTACATTTAATATCTTTAGACCACCCCTCGTTCCTCTTAAACTTGACAATGACATTCTCGTATAACCTTATTGCGGTAGCTCTCAACTCGAAAGGAACCTTTAGCTCTTGTAATCTATTCCATGGGTCATTTCTAGGTACCGTATCGAAAGCCTTTCTAAAGTCCACAAAGCAACAAAAGAGATTGGATTTATCATTACGACATTCGTCCATAATGATCCTAAGCGTAACAAGGTGTTCCGTTGTTGAGTGTTGTCTTCTAAAACCCACTTAGCCTTTAGCTCGCTTACCTTCACTTTCAAGCCATATTCTCATCTTCTTTTCCACTATAATACCATATAACTTGGCTAAGAGAGGGCTAATCATAATTGTTCGATAATTAGAGGGGTTATTTGTATCTCCATTTTTAAAAATAGGGATAATGAGGCTCTAAGTCCATGGTTTAGGTAACCCTTGCTTGACCGCTTGATTAAATAGCTTGTGAATGTGAGGGATGAGGACAGGTCCTCCAATTTTTAATATTTTCTCTTGGAAACCTTCAATGTCTTTAGCTTTTCCATTTGCCAGACGCTTAACCCCAAAATCTATGTCTTCTAATGAGAAAACTTTTTTCGTGTGAGTAGGGTTTCAAAGTTCTTTATGACATTTGGGGATTCATAAAGCTTTTTAAGATAGGAATTACAGTTGTGTAAAGCAATTCTATTATTATATTTAGTTTTTCTAGTTAGAATCTGCCTCCATAATTTCTTAGGAGCCACCTTAGAGAGGTGTAAGAGTTTTTCTTGTCTTTTATGAATTTATTGTATTTTTTTCCTTTTAGTTAGGGCTTTGTATATTTTTTATCTTGTCAATTTTAAGAGACTCATCAAGAGCTTCCTTGATTTCTCTCCTTGCACTTTTACAATCTTGATCATACCAAGGATTAGTTTTGTTATTTCCTTTATTACTTGAAACTTCAATTGAGAACTTTTTAATAGAATATGAGAGGGTTGTAGTAAAATTATGATAGAGGTCTTTATGTTGTCTATACTTGACAAAGGAAGCAAATGGTTTTTTAATTCATTTAGAAAAATATCATTTTTATTTGTATCAAAGATCAAGGTTTTTTTGCTAAGAGGATTAACTTCTATAAGATCTCTATGCATGACAAAATTGAGAGTTACAATTAAAGGTCTATCATCTGAGTCAATCTCGTGGTCATTTAAGATGTCAAAATTTATTATTTCATTGTGTAAAGGGATATCAGAAATAACATAGTCTACCACGTTGCTAGCAAACCCATGGATACAGGTCATATGGCTAGAATTGGGCCACTTCTTTAGATCGTTGCAAATTCTGAGATCTTGAGCACTACAAAGCTTGACTAGCTCAAACCCAAACAAATTTTCTCCTAGATCTTTAGAGCTTCTTTTGTACCTGCCAGCTAGAGTAAGGTCTTCGCCTAACCAAAGAGGATTAGGGTTGGAATGATTGCTTAGAAGAATAGCTTGGTTGCTTGAAGTTCAAGCATTAAAGCCATCCATTAGGAGGATATTGCCTTCATTCCTTAGGCTAGAAATATCATTCTCTAAACCATTGTAAGGACAATTTTACTCTAAATTGTTTTTCTTCTAGAAGTTAGAATTAATAGGGGAAAAATAACATATTGTTATGTAGGTTTTTTATCATTAATATCGATGATCTCTATCCAAATATATTGGTTGTAAGGGTCTTTTTTATAAATCCTCACATGGGGGGATATGTTCTTCCTAATGTAACAAGCTATACTCCCAATGCCTCTACGATAGGATCGTTTGTTCCAGGTTGACCATAGTACAAAGCCATCTATGTTAGGGACCTTAGATTCTTTGTGCTCCCAAGTTTCAACTAACAATATAATATCAACTTCATTTGAGATCCAACTTAGCTTGGGGCCTTTGTTCCATGGAAAGCCTTGACATTTCCAAGAAAGAATCTGGAGCATGTTGAGTTTTTATTTATTACTATCTTTTTGGTTTCTATCTCGAATAACGGCTTTTCTATTTCTGATTATTGCTCATTTTCCTTCCTTCCTAGCTTCTTTTACATTTTGAACCTCCTTTCTTAATTCTGCTTGATCTTCTGGAATGAGATCTTCATTTATAAATATTCCCGTTCCTTTTAGACTTGAGGTTTTCCTAAGTATGTCATACTTATGGTCAGTAGAGCTCACCTTTATCCGGATCAACCTTCCTTTATTCTCAGTTAATTTCCCTAACCTTGTTGCTTCTGTGAGACATGTTGTTTCAATTTGTAATTTATTATGTAATTCTATCTAGACTATGGCTAATGTATCCTCGTCTACCTCCTCTTTCAAACCGAAGATTATAAGGTTCAAGTCCCTTTTGTTACGTTCATGGTCTAATTATATATCTTAAATAAAAAAGTGGTGCCACATTCTATACACAAAGAATGATGAAATGAACACGCTTTCGTTGACTTAACTACCTTGTGTACGTCACCACCATAGACGTGGTGAGTTTTTGCTAAACTGAAGATGTAGCCAAGAAAAAAGTCCAAAAATATTATTTTGCATATATTAAAGAGATATGATCCATTTTTTACTTAATATGCCCTTTATATTTTCTATAACATTAAATAATGATAATATATTAATATATTTGATCTATTTTTGAAATTATTTATATTAATATTAAATTTAGATTTAATGTTAATATATTTGTAAATTTGAATTGTTTTGAAATTATTTATATTAATTTAAAATTAAAAGATTAAAAGTTATATTTTAAAAAATAAAAACTAAAATACATTATTATTATTTATGGTTTATAAATAAAAAATTATAATTATAAAATAAATTGCAATAAATTTATTTTTATTTTAAATTTTTAGATAGAATATATATTTGGTAAATATTTTTCATAATGTTTTTCTCATGTGGAGAATGGTAATTCCTATAAGCTAAGTCGTCTAACTATTTTTAAATATTTAATAGAAAATTATAATTAAATAAAATTTCATAATTTTTATATTTAATAAATAATTAAAATTATAAATTAAAATCCAAAATAAATCCATAATAAAAATTACTAATTATGTTGACTCTAATATATAAATATTAATTGACTGGACAACTTATGCAAAGTTATTTTGAGATTTAGAAAAATGGATTTTTCGAGCGCGTGCCCTCTGAGCAGCACCCTAGCCTCGTCGTGGGCGTTTTCGCTGGTTGGCGGCTCTGTCATGGATCCGCCTGACCCCTCCTCCTTCGAGGACAGATTCCAGAACATTGTGGCGTCCCTCCCACGTGATCAGTCTGCCGCGGCCCCTGCTTCCAGATTTGTCAAGCTTGCCGATGTTCCAGAGGTTAAGCTAAGCTCTGCTGCCTCCAAGAGGAAGGCTGTTACTCTTTCTGAAAAGGGCCTTATCGGTCTGTTTACCGGACTTTGGCCATCCCCACGATCTGTGGAGATCTGGTTGAACAAAAACTGGAGAACCCTAATACAGGGAGAAGTTCAACAAATCTTCTGTGGAAAGGGATACTTTGCTTTCATCTTTGAAAAGAAGGAAGATCGGGATCTAATCTTCAGGAATGGACCATATTTTATGGGTCCTCGAGGTATGTATCTGAACAAATGGGACCTGTCCTTTAATCCAGAGAAGGACATTCCAAAAGCAGTCCCTGTGTGGGTAAAACTACCTCATCTTCCCCTTCATTGTTGGAATGATGAGGACTTTCGAGCAATAGGGAATACCTTGGGGAAATATGTGGACAAGTCTGAGCCGAAAGCCCCAATGTTCTCCTGTGCCTGAATATGTGTTGAAGTTGACCTAGAAAAAGGTTTGCTAGAATCTATCATGCTCTCCATTGACGGGTGGAACCACCTTCAAACAGTATATTATGAGCAAATCCCGTTCAAGTGCAAATATTGTCATGAATATGGCCATTTTGCCAAGTCCTGCCCGAAGAAGCCAGAAAAACCCCCTTTGGAAAACCCTACTAATGAGGGCTGGAATATCGCTAATGGTAAGAAGGCGGCCAAACCCCAAAAACAGTAAATCCCCATGTCAAAGAGCCCCCCCGGAAACAAGTTTGCGGCCTTGGAGGTAGAGACGCAGGATGAAGAAAACCTTGCAGAGAATCCAGAGAATCAAGAAGACAACCCTGATCCAGTATGGCATCAGACCTATGAAGCCCCAGAGACAGTCGTCCAGCCCCAAAAATCTCAGGAAGCAGAGGTCAAACACTCCAAGGGTAGGAAAGAGATGGAGACAATCTCTGAAGGATCTGTCACTAGATCTAAGGCAAAAGCAAGCACAGAAGAAATGACAGATACCTCCATAGAAGAACAAGAACCGCTCTCCAGGAAAGGAAGGAAAACTAATAAAGTCATTCGCGAGCAGGAGGCAGCAAGGGAAAAGGCGGCAGGAAAGCAATCCAACTTAGATTTCCTGGTTAAAACCTCGCAAGCAAGCAAATATCTCATGAGTGCGGAGGAGGAAAGAAAGGAGAAAGAAAAGGCCCTCAAACAACACAAGAAATAATGAAAGTGGTCTCCTGGAATTGTAGAGGTTTGGGTGGTATTCAAAAATTAGAAGTAATTAAGAGATTCAAATCCATGGAATCAGCCTCAATCCTTCTTCTCCAGGAGACTAAGAAATCAGTCGAAGATAGCGTGGCGGCCATCAAAAGCATCTGGCCAAACGGGACTGGTATAGCCACCGATGCCAATGGAGCCTCTGGCGGCCTCCTATGTTGGTGGAACACAGATAAGTTTGAATTTCTTTCTGCTATAGAAAATAGAAATTGGCTTCTTATAAAACTCGAGAATAAAGAATGCAAAGAACAGTTTTGGGTTGGGAATGTATATGGCCCAACCCTGAACGCGCAGAAGGATAGCTTCTGGACATCTTTAGAGGAGCAGTCTGAGGACAAAAAGCTCCTTCCCTACTTCATCGCAGGGGACTTTAATACAACCATATCAGCAGCTGGGCGTAGAGGAGGATCCAAGGTAAGGGACCCCTACGGGGAGCGTTTAGAAGATCTCATCTCTCAATGGAACCTTACAGACATCATCCCCAAAAATGGCACCTATACTTGGAGCAACAAACGAGTGGGCCCTGGGCATATTGCCGCCCGTCTGGATCGGTTTTTGGTTAGTTCTAATCTTCTTAACTCTATCCCGGAGGTCAAACTTCTGTGCTCGGCGGTCTCAGATCATAATCCCATTTGTCTCTTCTTCCCGCCAGAAGAAAATCTGGGGCCTCTCCCATTTCGGTTCAATCGATTATGGCTGGAATCGGATGAAGCTAAGGATATAATAGTCAAATCCTGGTGCTGTTTCATTCCAGGTACTCCAGCTTTCTCCTGGGAGCAGAAACTTAAGAGGGTGAAAGTCGCCCTCAAGGCTTGGGTAAAAACCCATTATCAAGAACCTGCTAAGCAAAAGGACCTGATCTTGACTGAAATGGAGTGCCTGCAAGCAGAAATGGAGGTAAGTCTGGTCACCAAGGAACACCTCAACAAAGAAATCGAGTTGGAAACAAAGCTTCAGAAAATATTAAGGCAAATAGAAGAGGAATGGAGACTCCGATCGCGTGTCTTGTGGCTCAAAGGGGGAGACCAGAACACAAATTTTTTCCAAAACCAGTGCAGGGACAGACAACGCTGGAACACAATAAGAGAACTTAAGAATGAAGATGGCTCAGTTATTCAAGGGCAAGCCGCCATCAGCGCTGAGGTAAGAAACTTTTTTGAGCATTTATATAAAGATGAGGAGCAAGTCTCCCGCTGTCTTATGGAAGAAATGGCCTCTAATATTCCTCCCCTTATTAGCCCTCAAACGAAAACCCATATTGAATTCCCCCATCCTGGAAGAAGAAGTTAAAAAAGCAATCTGGAGCCTCCACCCAGACAAGGCCCCAGGCCCGGATGGTTTCCCTATCTGCTTCTATAGAACCTTCTGGCCCCTTATTAAGAGAGACTTCATGTGCCTTATTGCCTGGATGGAAAAAGGGAATATGGGGGGAGCCACCAACTCCACATTTTTGGCTCTCATTCCTAAAGACTCTAAGCCTTCTACCATCAAAAGATTCCGGCCCATTTCCTTGTGCAATGCTTCCTACAAAATCTTCTCGAAAGTGTTGTCTTTGAGGATCAAACAAGTCATCCTCTCCCTTATCTCTCCCAATCAAGGTGGTTTCGTTTCTGGCAGGCATATTAGTGACAATATCCTCTTAGTGCAAGAAGCGATCCATTCAAGCACTAAACGAAGAGAGCCCGGGATGGCCATCAAGTTGGACCTAGCTAATGCCTTCAACAGATTGAGACATTCCTTCATTTTCATGGTGATGGAAAGATTTGGATTCCCCTCTGTTTTCATCAATCAAGTTCAAGCCTACATCTCTTCTCCCTGGATAGCCCCTCTCATCAATGGTAGGCCCTCTAAATTATTCAAAGCCTCTCACGGGGTTAGGCAAGGATGTCTGCTCTCCCCCTTCCTTTACATCCTGGTCGCTGATTCCCTAAGCAGAAGATTGACTAGGCTCCTCTCAGAAGGTTCCCTTCCAGGCCTCTCCTTTAGGAATGGCGTGCCTCCTATCAATCACGCTCTGTTTGCTGATGACTCCATCTTTCTAGGAATAACTTCCACACAGATTGCTAGAAACTTCCTAAACCCCCTGGATCTATTCCTTCAAACCTCAGGGAGCTCAGCAAATAAAAACAAATGTCAAATCTATAGCTGGAACTGTCCTGCCCCCATTCTCCACAATATCTCACAAATTCTGCAAATTAAAACCAATCCTAACTGGACTCACTTCAACTACCTGGGCATACCAGTAGTCAAAAAATCCTTGACCTCCTCAATGTGGACTCCGGTCATTGAGAAAATCAAAGCTAAGACTCAATCCCTGGGGACAAGATGGCTAAATTTAGCTGGAAAGACAGTTTTAATCCAGTCCATTCTCTCATCCTACCCTATTTACACGAGCTCGATGGTCCTAGCTCCAAAGAAGGTCATCACCAGCATAGGCAAAGAAATCAAAAAATTCCTCTGGCAGGGAGGGAAAACTCAAACGAAGAAGTTCCATCTGGTCAAGTGGGAAATTATCAAGCGTGCCAAATGTCACGGGGGACTAGGTATCAGAGACCCGGAGTTCACTAGTAAAGCCATGGGGGCCAAACTGATTTGGAGATCGGTTACTGGAAAAAAGGAATGGTGGAAGGAAGTTCTCAGGAAAAAATACATCAAGAAGCCAAGGTCAAAAGTGTTGGATGGTGAATGGAAAGGGAAAGGCACCTCTCTTTGGTAGCTGTGTAAGGCTTCAATCAACACAATCAATGAAAATTGCTACTGGATTCCTGGCAATGGGAAAAAAATAAACATCTGGAACAACAGCATCTTAGGGCATCCTCCGCGATCTTCTATTCCAGGTTTGGGCTCCTTTTCTGAATGGCTGTCTGAGCAGGATATCCTCTCTCTTTTCGATCTGTCACGGTGGGATGCGGACGGCCAATGGAACGGGTGGAAGGACATCTCTCCACCAGACCACTTGAGAAATGCAGCCGACCTTTTCCTTTCCTCCCTGCACGGCTTATCCCCATCGAGTCTATCAGCTAAGGATCGGTTGGGTTGGGGAAAATTAGGGCAGTATACTGTAAAAGAAGGATACAAAATAATATCCATGGAACAGATGATGGCAGATAAAATATGGAAAAAGGTTTGGCATCCCGATAGCATCCCTAAAGTCAACAGTTTTATTTGGCTCCTCCTGCATAACAAGCTTTTAACTGCAGAAAATTTAAGAAAAAGAGGCATTCTTGGACCATCTCAGTGTGCCTGTGTAATTCTACAGAAGAGAGCTCCAGCCACCTTTTTCTTAAATGTGAAGTCTCTAAGATAGCTTGGAAGATCATCCTCCCCATGGCTTTCATCCGAGATCTTCCAGATAACACAGCTCAGCTCTTTAAAGATTGGACTAATCTGTTTCCAGGTTCTCTGACCAAGAAGCCAATTCTAAGTCGCCTATGGATAGCCATTCCAAAAAATATTTGCTGGCAATTATGGCTTGCCAGAAATCGTGCCATCTTTAAGGAGCAAAAGGCCGTCCCAGTTCGCATAGCAACGAAAACCATAGGAATGATAGCTGAGAAATTTGCCACGAACAACATCAGCTACCCCCTGCAAGAGACTATTCTTGACCCCTATGCCAATTGGTGTAAACAATATCTTAAAGAGAATAGCTCCCTTCAGTCCAAAATTGTCTCTGAAAGAACAACTCACTCTAGTCACTCTCTCCAGTGGGAAATTCGACTCTCCACCAAAGACTTTCAGTCCTGGCTCAGGGATAAAAATTCTTACTCCTTATTTTTCGATGGGGCTTCGAAAGGTAATCCAGGGGTGGCAGGCGCGGGTGGGATCTTGGTGGATCCCGGAGGACAAGTGGAACAAAGATTTGGCTGGGGACTTGGCTTTAGAACCAACAATGAAGCTGAATGGATGGCTCTACTCCAGGGTCTTCATCTCATTCGAGACAAAAATCTCCGGAAGGTCCTGATATTTGGAGATTCAAGGCATGTCATCTATAAGATGATCAATGGGTATCCCTCAGGAGATATTAAATGCCGTCGATTATATAAAAAAGCTAAGCTTCTTCTGCCTCAATCTTTCGAGGTTTTTCACATTCTTCGTCATAATAATAAGGAAGCAGATATCATGGCTAACGTCGGAGCCAGTCTCCCTCAATGCCACTACAGCCAGGATGGCGAGCCTTCCTACCTCAAATACATTCCATGACGAGAAGCTTTAGTATTCTTTCTCGCACTCTTATCATGCAATTTTCTAAAGTGAAGCCCTTATCTCATGGAGAACACATTAGGTATATTATAGGCCTTTATCATTATCCCCTTCTTATCTTCTCCCTTCTCCCTTGCTTCTTTCTCCTCCCCCCCTTTTCCTTCTCCTTATCCCCTCCATCGACCGGCTTTCCTCTCACTTAACTCCCCCTCCAGCTGGCCCTCACCTCCCCCCTCCTCTTGGCGGCTCTTTGCATTCAATGACAAGTCCTGTTTGCCCTCCTTCGAAGGCCGCGTGGGCCATTCTTCCCTCCTCGGCAGCAGCTGAATTAAAACACTTCAGGCCTTCAATTTATTGCCATTCCTTCTCGCACGATCGGTGGCCCTTCATCCCTATCTCTATGTCGCCTCCTTGCTTAGATTCGCTCCATTGTAATGTTCTGGATTTTGGTCACGGCTCTCTCGGCTCTGTGAATTTCTTGCTGAATGTGGTAGCTGGAGTAGGGGGTGGGAGACTACTGGGAATCCCTTGGCATGGGCTCCCCCTCATCCGTGCCTTTGTAAAGGAGCGCCTTGCTCTGTCTGCCTTCTCCTTATGCCAATGTAGTTATCCCTCAGCAGCCTGGGACATCGATAGTCACGTTGATTCATCTCCTTCTCGAGCAGACAGACAGGATAAATTCTTGGGATGCCTCTGCTCTAGCTGGAAGAACGACGCTCTGGGAACTCTGTCTTGCTCAGACAATCTTAGTGTTTCTGCTCTGCAACAAGAAATTGCCAACCTCTGGAGTGTTTATTCAGTGCGCTGGGGTGAGAACCAGGGCATTTATGTTTTCCCTCTGCACATTCAATTTTCTCGAATAGCAATAACGCCTGACTCTGGAGGAATGGCTCACTTTGGTGATAATGCTGGACTGCTGGACATAAAAAAGAATCTGCACAAGCTGTACGAGATGACTGCTATAGGGGTAATGGACAACAAAGAAATGGCCAAGGAAATTAAAAATATGAGTGAAACTGTGAGTCGCACATCGCTTGAGGTCAGTAATAATGGCGCTCGAACAGAAGATCTCGAGAGCAACCTGCGCGAGCTGCTGGGCAGAGTGGAACGAATAGAGGAAGACCTCGAGAAGCTCACCTCTATGAACCAGGAGAGCAGGGTTAATGGAGTAAATGAAACAGCTGAACAACCCATGGAAGAAGAATCTGTTCTGCAGCCCAGGACTCTGAGAGGCAATTAAATTATGTCTCTTGTTTATTCTGTTTCAATTTTGTTTGGGTTATGTTTCTTTGCATTTTGCTTTGTAGCTAGTTTGTGAGGGTATATACTACTCGCATCTTTTGTAATTTTGGAACGATCATATGCTCTGCCTTATGGGAAACTTTTAGGACAAGCCAAATGTGCAGCAATTTTGACCTGCCGGCATTATATTTCCTTCTTCTGTTGTAATGAATGGCTGTGCACAGCCTGTTAATATAATCCTCCTTTCTGTTTCTGTTAAAAATATATATATAAACATTAATTATAAATTACATAAATAGAATATGTATTATCCAAGTTGACTAAATGTTCATATTATTACGTTGACTCTAATATATAAACATTAATTATAAATTACATAATATATAAACATTAATTATAAATTACATAAATAGAATATGTATTATCCAAGTTGACTAAATGTTCATATTATTAACCTTTTAAATTTATGGTGAATAGACTTTTATAAGATTTTTTATTTTTATATATTTTATGAAAAATTATTGAGAAATTATATGAAAAATGTATTTAATTTGGAAAATCAATTTTTAATTTTTAATTTTTAATTTTTAAATTTAAATTTAAGATATTTAAATAATTTAAATTATAAGAATAAGAATATGATGATGATGATGATAACTTTGATCTGTCGGACCTCAAGAAGGATAATACTTGGTTTACTTTAAAACTTGTTTGTGTGCTAAAAAAGCTTGCCAAGAAGCTTGCCAAGCTCACTATAGTTTTAGCAAGTTAGGAGGTTATAAATGTTTGTATTATAGCAATGTTGCAGCTGCAACGTTTTCCCAAATTTTTAAAATTTTGGACCCTCCTTTTAATTTTGTTTTGCCTAGATTTGCTTCTGATTGCTGAACATGGTTATCCTCTATGGAAAGTTTCAATCTTTTAAATCGCTGAATGATTATCTTTGGACTATTGATGTTGTTGACTCGAACTTGAAATTTTGGGTTTGTCATTATTTTTCGTTGTCTGGAAGTCTGTTGACAGTGAATCGAGGCCGTAGTCATCTACGCAGCTGCCGTTGCGGAAGCCTACTTATGAACGTTTCGATGGACAGTTTTGATGTTCACCGATGTGATTCATGGCATTTGTTTCTTTGGACTGTCAGCGCTTTTATCGCATCGGTCTTCTATATTGCCATCGTTTCAGAAGGCAGATAAGGAATGGGAAGATTGTTAGTTTTTCTTTCGCTGATTACGTGGCTTTATTGGTTTAATTTTTTTGCTTTGCGATGACCTCTACTTTCACCGTCGGAGCAGTTTTATGACTTTGATCGGAAGTCTTTATCTATTTGTTTTCCGTAGTTGCGGCTTCGGAGCGAACTAACCATCCACCATATAACTCTTATTTTCGCCGATGTGTGGTTCAACCTGTTGGCTTGTGATGATATATTTTTGTCTTTATCGGAAGTTTTTTTAAAATTGAGTTGGGGCCATAGTTCTTTACGTGGCCGCCGTTGCGGAAGCCAACGTATGAACTTTCCAACGGTTTTTCTTGTCGATCGACGATGACTTTGTTTTTAGTGGGTAATGGTTTCGATTCCCAATGCATGGACGACAGCGTTTATTGTTTTATTTCACCAACTTTTTATGTTGACCTAGGATCCTTAGCCTGTAAAGTTCCACCATTGCAGCGGCTTAAGGAGCTAACTTTCCGACTTATAGTTTTCTCGTCATTGGGGTTTTCCCACTGTTTTTTGTGAGCTCTGAACATTTTTCATGGGCGACGAGAGTTCTTTGTTTTTTTATCGAGTTAGGGTTTTTGTGATGAGAACACAGGGCAGGGTCTCACATTTGATGATGATCCTTATTGGTAGTGTAGTTTACATTTATCGAAGTTAGATATTTCAAATGCAGTCCGCCTTAACATTGTATTCTCATTTTGACTGCAGATGGATTTAGAAGAATGTTCAGATCCAGATTGATGATCGTTGTTGCAGAGAAGACAAATCTAAAGGACAAAGCAGAATGGAGCTAACTGAAGAAGCAAGAATAGAGAAAAGAAGAAGACAGACGGGCTTAAGCTCAACAGGACCTAGCAAGAGACCAATAGATTAATGAGCAAAAAAAATAGAGGCAGATACCAGGCTTGGAAAAGTTCGGCAGTTACCAAGCTGGTCCCTTCTCGTAAATTTGAAATGTAATGTTTGTATGAGTCATGAGCACTCACAAAATGACAAAACTATGAGATTAAACGGTTAGGGGAGCCCAAAGGTCATCCAGTGGGGCAACCCAAAGGTTTTGTTGTTTTTGTATAAATATAGGAAGGTTAGAGGGAATAAGGGACTTTTCCCAGCTAGATTGGTAAAGACATATTGTAAGAAGAACTATTTCCTTTTGTAATAGATAATTACAGTTTACCTGTTGGAGAAAGCTTGGTGGGATGTTCAAATGTTATGCTATGGATTTGTTGAAGAGGAACTATTTCGTTTTCAGCTTTTTGTCCATTAACTGTGAGATCGTTCTAACTCTTAGGACCTATGTTCTTGTTTGAATGATTTCTGGTTCATTTTATGAAAATTACCACCACGAGTAATGAATGTTGTTCATAAGCAATTGGCTATCTGGTTGTTTGAATATCTTTAATTGTTCATGTGTTTGGAAGAAGTATCAGCTATCTATAATTTCCCTTTATAATGCATGCACAAGATACATTACTCATTAATAAGTAACAATCCTGCTCCCTGGGGATAGGTTAGGTAGTAATTTTTAATTTCTTGATGTGTGTGTGATTTAGATGCATGAGAGTTTAAGACGAGAGGTAAGATCCCGCGCATCACATTGTGAATACTACTTGCATTCTCTATCAATCTGCATGTTAAGTAGGCACTTGCAATCATACTTAAAGTAAAAATACAAAAATCTATATGGTGGATCGGGCCGTAACCGGTAAAACATTTTATTTTTGTTACTTGAACTGCGGTAGCCAGACCGCAAACCGGACGGATTCCCTACACCAAACAGTCACGGGCTAGTTGGGAACATCGACTGGGGAGAATCCCTTGTTGTTGTTGCCCACAATTTTCCAAGCCTCAACAGTTTTTTGGCGCTAGAAGGAGGGCCGCCAGTGCATGGATGGCCAAGGAAACATGTTTTCCCGAGATCATTCCACCAGTAACAGTTCAGAAGGCGGTCTGTTTCCCAATCCAATTCCTGAAGAGGAAGGTAGAGAACATTTGTATTCTATGGAAAACAAAGTTGTTAATGATCTAAGAAGAAACACTAGGGCATACGTGAAGAAGATTGGAGGATTACCTATCATCCCTGAATTGCCCAGAAGAGAATATAAAAGGAAAGATCGTCCTATATTGGAGGATTCAGTGTTAGTGGTAGATTGGGAAGAATTAGTAGAAGTAGCATTACAGGAAGTTGTACAACCTTTGAATCAAGTAGGCCCGGATACTCCTTACGGTTCTCCGGTTCACACTCCTATTCATTCACCACCTCACTCTCCACCAAGACTCATGGCAGGCGTAAATGCTAATCAACCGCCCAACCCACCTAATCCACCACCTACTTGGAAAGCCAGGTCGCCTTTGAACTTAACACCTCCATTGCACGACTTGCGTCAAGCCTTTGAGAAAATGCTGCCTAAGTTTGATCCAAATGAGAAGATGCTAGTTGATGACCATTTACAAAGTTTTTATTTGGCAATAGAAGGATTAAGAGCTGGGGAGCATGAAGATGTAGTTTGTAGACTTTTCCCACACACTCTTAAAGGAGCTGCAGCATCGTGGTATTTTGGTTTGCCTGCAAACTCTATCCTAGACCGGGATACTTTTGAAATGATTTTTAGAAGTAAGTATGCAACCCAAAAGACGCATGCAACACTCATGAAAGGACTATGCTCTTTAAAGAAGGAAAGAAAAGAGAAGGTGCATAGTTTTACCCAAAGATTTGCGGCCTATCTTAAGAATTTTTCTGAAACTGACAAACCCTCAGACAAGGTTCTGATTGAATATTATACCTCAGCTCTGGGACCCGAGTTAGCCATGTTTTCCAAAATGAAGGCCAATCCTACGTTAGCAGAGACTTATGAAGAAGCAGAGAAGGTAGAGGCCGAAAAAGAAAGCACTGAGGATTATCCTGAACGGTCAGGAGAAAAATATGTTGGGAGAAAAGCTTTGTTATTTACTAAGCCTAAGGAGGAACAATTCCCTGATTTCGAGGGAATGACAAAAATGATGCAGAAGCTCTCCAACAAAATCATAGACTTGGAAAAGGACAAGGAAGCCCATAAGTTCTATAAACCTTATTACCAGAAAAGAGAGGGCAATAGTCAACCCCAAACCCCTCCGCACGGCCCTGCATCTATGGATTTAACGGAGGTAGGAATGGATAACTTCTGCACTTTCCACCAACAACCCCATTCTGAAAAGAATTGTCCTCAATGAATAAATTCGATGACGTTGGTTATGAATCAGCTGTTGGATTCTAAATTAATAGAAGATAAAGATGAAGAAGCGAAAGATAGCAATACATCAGTTGAAAAGCAGGAGGATGAGACCATGTTTTTATGGGACTGTGTTTCTTTGTTCGATGCCACTGAGAAAAAGGATTTGAGGAACGAGAGCATCCTAGAAACAAATGTAGCAACAAGAAGTCAGGGGTTTCTTAAGGAGAATAGTCTTATGCTCCCGAAGATCAAAAGACTTCAAAAGAATGTTAAGAAATTTCAGGACAATTCCTCAACTAATAAAATTTTGGAATTTTCCATCACCAGTCAAAATCCTAGACGGACCAACATGTTTGTTAAACCCAATGAAGAAAAAATAAAAAATGCTAAATCGAATCTCACGAAACATCAGATGGACTATGACATTGTGGAGGATATCAAAAAAGTAAGGGCGAACATCTCATTATTTGAAATGTGCAATCTGCCGCAGCAGAAAGAAAGGCTATTGAAAGCACTTGAGGTATCAGAGGAGAGGTTGCCTACTAACAAT
Source organism: Pseudotsuga menziesii (assembly GCA_001517045.1). Classification (NCBI taxonomy): domain Eukaryota; kingdom Viridiplantae; phylum Streptophyta; class Pinopsida; order Pinales; family Pinaceae; genus Pseudotsuga; species Pseudotsuga menziesii. Next base: position 403,781 of record LPNX011160164.1, on the reverse strand, counting down.
CAGCCCCAAGAAGAAGAAATTGGTGAGGCAAGTATAGGAGGTAAGCCTAAAAACCAGAACCCACCTTTTCTCCTTACCTTTGAAATTTTCAACCACAACGTGCATAATTGCCTAGTGGACTCGGGGGCCTCAGTTAACGTCATGCCGCTGTCGGTCTACAAGAGAATAAATGGGCAACCTAAACCATCCACCTGGAGGGTCGTTTAGTTGGATAGAACAAGCGTGAAGGTAATTGGGGAAATGGAGGATGTCCTCATTCGTCTATCTTCAAATGATAAGGTGTGCCAATTCATTGATATTGTGGTGGCTGACATACCAGAATCTTATGGGCTTGTTTTAAGCAGGGATTGGTCGGCTAAGCTGAACGGATACTTTGCCTCGGACTGGTCACATTTGTGGCTACCATATAAGGGAAGCCCAAACCAAATTAAGGTTTTGAGGGAGCCTCACATGAAACACAACGTTACTCAGTTCGAGGGTAAAAATGAACCAGTGGATTCTGTTTTGGGAAACTACTTTGTTGAGCTCGAACCAGGAAACTATCAAGCGGAAGATGTCAGCGATACATCAGACACTCAGCCTGATCTCCTTCGATTTTCATAGGCTGATGAAATTGATTGTAAAATAGTAGACTTAGCTATAGAAGTAGATGCTAATTCTTGCACAGTAGTTAGCGATTTTTGGACACTTTTCTTTGATGGCTCTAAAACTTTAGAGGGGTCGGGAGCCGGCTGTGTCCTGATTGACCCTAAAAGAAAAAACATTTTCTTGCATGTAGGTTAGAGTTTGAATGTACAAATAACACAGCTGAGTATGAAGCATTAGTTCAGGGAATAAGGAAAGCAATTGAATTTAAGGTAAAAAATCTGAAGGTGTTTGGGGACTCTGAAATAATTGCAAAGCAAATCCAAAATCAAATACATTGTATTTCTCCTCATTTAAAAGCTTATCAAAGTGAAGTATGGGATTTACTTAAAAAATTTGAGGCATTTAACATTGTATCGATTCTGAGACTTAAGAATGCCGCAGCTAACTTATTAGCCACCTCAGCTGCAAGGCTTGTGCCTTCTAATAATTGGTGCTCTGTTGAACTACTTTTCAGGCCTTCAGTTCCAGACATGATAACCAATCTACGAGTGTTCGATGATGATCAGCAGATTATAGAATGCTTGACAAATGACGAGACTTTCAAAGGGGCAATTATTGATGATGAAGAACATCAAGCCGAGTTTAGATTCAATAACTTCATTCCTAAAGGATTTGGGACTTTAGAACGAATGTTTGATTTAAACGAGAAATTTAGAAGACCATCGAATGCCAAGAATCATAGCTCATCTCTACAGTTCGAGTTGATCAATTTGGGGACTGAAACGGAGCCCAAATATGTGAGTTTGGGAAAATGTTGTTCCCCAGATGAAAGGGATAAGTTTATCAATCTTTTCAAACGATATAAAGATGTTTTTTCTTGGACGTATGAATATTTGAAGACGTATGACACCAATATTATCCAACATGTTATCCCCATCAGATCTGGAATCAAGCCGTATCAGCAGCCTTTGAGGAAAATGCATCCAAAATTAGAACCTTTAATCCAGAGTGAAGTAAAAAAACTATTGGATGCTAGGATTATCTTCAAGGTTAGACACTCTGAATGGGTTTCAAACCTGGTCCCGGTAAGAAAGAAATCTGGAGAAATCTGGCTATGCATGGATTTCAGAAACTTAAATCGCGCTTCGGATAAAGATAATTATCCTGTTCCACCCATGGAACAGATATTGCAAATAGTTTTGGGTTCTGAACTTTTCTCTTTATTAGATGGATTCTCAGGCTACAATCAAGTATTAGTAGCCAAAGAAAACAGACTTAAAATGACATTTAGAACCAGGTGGGGAACTTTTGCTTACAGAAGAATGCCCTTTGGACTCATAAACGCTGGAGCAACTTTCCAAAGGGCTATGGACATAGCTTTCCGCGGTCTGGTTGGCCGTAGTGCTGTAGTGTACCTTGATGACATCACGATATTTTCAAAGAAAAGAGAGGAACACGCTTTCCATCTAAAGCAGATTTTTGAACGCTGCAGAAAATATGGTATCTCACTAAACCCCAAGAAGTGCGTGTTTGCTGTTACATAAGGTAAGTTGTTGGGTCACGTAGTTTCTAAGAAGGGGATCTCCATAGACCTAGAAAGGATTAAAGCCATCGAACGAATTCCCTTACCTCATAATAAAAAGGGCATGCAGTCGTTTATGGGAATAATAAATTTCGTACGAAGATTTGTGCCAGATTTTGCGCAAATTGTTAGGCCTTTGCAGCAAATGGTGAAGCAAAGTGTACAATTCAAATGGACTGATGTAGAGAAAAACGCGTTTAGCAAAATCAAAACAGCTGTTGTGCACGCACCCTCCCTCAGAAGTCCAGATTTTGAAAAATATTTTATTTTGTACACTTTTGCATCTGATGATTCACTCACAGCTGTGCTTACCCAGAAGGAAGATGGGGGAGAAGAGTTCCCCATATCGTTTATGAGCACTGGTCTGCAAGGGGACGAATTGAATTACCCGGCTGTGGATAAACAAGCGTACGCAGTGTTCAAAGTGGTGAAGCAATTTAGGCCATACATACTAAAGAACCGAACAAAGGTAATCGTCCCACACCAAGCGGTGAGATCTCTTTTCGTATAGAAGGAGTTAGGAGAAAGAAGAGGCAACTGGGTAACAGCTCTATAGGAGTATGACCTCGAATTCAAACCAGCTTCTATAGTCAAAGGGCAAGGATTGTGTAGACTAATGGCTGAAAGTAAAGATAATGAAGAATAGGACCGGGAAGATGAAGCTGAGTTACATATGATGGATGTATGTCCCATTTTTACAACTTCGGACTCCTGGTATCGAGACCTTATACATTACCTTCAGACGGGGTTATTACCGAAACACTGGAATTCTAAGCAAAGAAGAGCATTACGTCTTAAATCAGCCTCCTATCAAATTGTTGAAGGAATATTATTCAGAAAGAATTATGATGGAGTTCTCCTTAGATGCTTAGAGAAAGAAGATGCGAAAAAAGTAATGATAGATTTACATAATGGGCCTGCTGGAGGACATTTCTCCAGAGATACTACAGCTCATAAAATTCTCAGAGCCGGTTACTATTGGCCCACACTGTTCAAAGATGCACACACTTATGTCAGAAAGTGCGACGTCTGCCAAAGGTGTGGTGGAAGACAAGTTAAAGCGACAGGACCATTAAAGCTTGTTATGATAACAGAACCTTTTGAGCAGTGGGGAATAAACATCATTGGAGAGATAAAGCCAAATTCTTCTTTACAACACAAACATATTCTGACAGCAACCGACTACTTCACTCGTTGGGTTGAAGCCATTCCATTGCGTAAAGTAAATGAAGATGCGGTTATGGATTTCCTGCAAGATCATATTATGACCAGGTTTGGAGTTGCAATTTCTTTAGTATTTGATAATGCTACTTACTTTTCCTCGATTAAATTAACTGCATTTGCTCATGAAAAGGGAATTAAATTACATTACTCTGCAAATTACTATCCTCAGGGAAATGGGTTGGCTGGATCTACGAACAAAAATCTGATTAGGATTTTAAAAAAGACGGTGATTGAAAATCAGAGGAGCTGGCACTCAACATTACCAAATGCTTTGTGGGCTGATAGGGTCACCCCCAAGACTGCTTTAGGTGTGTCCCCGTATACCCTTGTTTATGGAAAAGAGGCCATTCTACCCCCCAACATCATGCTACTCTCTTCCATAATCACCCAGGAATCCAGAGGATCAAATAATGAAGTTTTGCAAATGAGGATACACAATCTTTTGAAGGCAGAAGAGTCTAGAGCCAAGGCCAGAGAGCATTTTAAACAACAACAGGAGGTAGTAAAGAGATGGTTTGATAAACACAAAGCTGGTACAAAAGAATTTGAGGTGGGAGACTTGGTTTTCAAGTGGGATCATCCCCATGATGAGAAAGGAAAACACACGAAATTCCAACAGCTATGGATAGGCCCTTTCCAGATTGCTGCAAAGCTTGGCCCCTCAACCTATAAAGTCCAGGATCTACAGGGGTGGGAAGAGAACTTACCAGTAAATGGTTTAGCCCTCAAACCTTATTTTTCCTGAGTTTCGTCGTGCTCTTTGGTTGTGTACATAATTATTTTGATTTGGCTGTTTATTTTGATTTATTTTGTTTATGTTTTGTTTTTGATTGATTTCAATAAAAAGAGGCGAACTTTTGGTTGCATGGAGAGCATCAGAATTATGGAGTAATTAAAGTCCTTGAGTGTAAGACTGTGTACTATTGTTTTATCTGAAAGAATTTCTTCTAGTTTAGCAGTTTTCCTGAATGGCTATGAACACATTGAATTCCTACTCAATCCTTATAAAATAAATCAGGATCCAAAGGTCTGGAATACTATTTTGAGGCTGCGTCCATCTCACATTTAAAAATGTCCTAGGGAGTGACAGCAAAAGACCCACGGAAATAAAGCAAGGTAAACAATATATTATATATAAATGATCCCATGTCAAGAATTGAAAGCCAAAAGGCAGATAAGAGTCAAAAATTCCTATGAAAGCAATATGTATCAAAACAAAGTACTGAACCGTATAAGTACTAAATTGCCAAAAGTTCTTCTCCGTCCGAGAGCTGAAATTTAAATACATCTCTCACACAAAAGGACACTATGGATAGAGGATCCTGAATAATAAAAAAAATTAGAAAGAAAGGCAAGCAGGAGGACTCATATGAAAAGGACAAAAGTCCAAAAGCACAAAAAGTGCAAAATGGCATGGGAATGAGGAACAAATGAATATTTCTGTTTACCATGTGTTACAATTCTATGGTGTCAAAGATGGAAGCTACCTGAAGACAGAGGTAATAAATGAAACTCATATTCTTGGCCTCAAAAGAGTTATCTTGACTTTGAAATCCTGGTTTCCCTTTCCCTAATTGGACTACCATCAATGATTAAAAGTACATACAGTCTCCATTTGGGAAATCCAGACATCTAGAAGAATTCAACATGTTGGTTTTATTGTCAACAATCTGTTACTTAAGGAAGAAATTGTTTAGAGATCTAGGTTCACCAGGCAGTCGCCAATTGTTGCAGCTGCAACGTTTTCCCAAATTTTTAAAATTTTGGACCCTCCTTTTAATTTTGTTTTGCCTAGATTTGCTTCTGATTGCTGAACATGGTTATCCTCTATGGAAAGTTTCAATCTTTTAAATCGCTGAATGATTATCTTTGGACTACTGATGTTGTTGACTCGAACTTGAAATTTTGGGTTTGTCATTATTTTTCGTTGTCAGGAAGTCTGTTGACAGTGAATCGGGGCCGTAGTCATCTACGTAGCCGCCGTTGTGGAAGCCTACTTATGAACGTTTCGATGGACAGTTTTGATGTTCACCGATGTGATTCATGGCATTTGTTTCTTTGGACTGTCGTCGTTTTTATCGCATCAGTCTTCTGTATCGCCATCGTTTCAGAAGGCAGATAAGGAATGTGAAGATTGTTAGTTTTTCTTTAGCCAATTATGTGGCTTTATTGGTTTAAATTTTTTGCTTTGCGATGACCTCTGATTTCGCCCTCGGAGCGGTTTTATGACTTTGATCGGAAGTCTTTATCTATTTGTGTTCAGCAGTTGCGGCTCCGGAGCGAACTAACCATCCGCCATATAACTCTTCTTTTCGCCGATGTGTGGTTCAACCTGTTGAATTGTGATGATATATTTTTGTCTTTATCGGAAGTTTTTTGAACATTGAGTTGGGGCCATAGTTCTTTACGTGGTCGTCGTTGCGGAAGCTAACGTATGAACTTTCCGACGGTTTTTCTCATCGATCGACGATGCCTTTGTTTTTAGTGGGTAATGGTTTCGATTCCTGATGCATGGACGACAGTGTTTATTGTTTTATTTCACCAACTTTTTATGTTGACCTGGGATCCTTAGCCTATAAAGTTCCACCGTTGCAGCGGCTTAAGGAGCTAACTTTCCGACTTATAGTTTTCCCGTCATTGGGGTTTTCCCGCTGTTTTTTGTGAGCTCTGAACATTTTTCATGGGCGACGGGAGTTCTCTGTTTTTTTATCGAGTTAGGGTTTTTGTGATGAGAACACAGGGTAGGGTCTCACATTTGATGATGATCCTTATTGGTAGTGTAGTTTACATTTATCGAAGTTAGATATTTCAAATGCAGTCCGCCTTAACATTGTATTCTTGTTTTGACCGCAGACGGATTTAGAAAAATGTTTAGATCCAGATTGATGATCACTGTTGCAGAGAAGACGTATCTAAAGGACAAAGCAGAAGGGAGCTAACTGAAGAAGCAGGAATAGAGAAAAGAAGAAGAGAGTTGGGCTTAAGCTGAACAGGACCTAGCAAGAGACCAATAGATTAATGAGCAAAATAAATAGAGGCAGATACCAGGCTTGGAAAAGTTCGGCAGTTACCAAGCTGGTCCCTTCTCGTAAATTTGAAATGTAACGTTTGTATGAGTCATGAGCACTCACAAAATGACAAAACTGTGAGATTAAACGGTTAGGGGAGCCCAAAGGTCATCCGGTGGGGCAACCCAAAGGTTTTGCTGTTTTTGTATAAATATAGGAAGGTTAGAGGGAATAAGGGACTTTTTCCTAGCTAGATTGGTAAAGACATATTGTAAGAAGAATTATTTCCTTTTGCAATAGATAATTACAGTTTGCCTGTTGGAGAAAGCTTGGTGGGATGTTCAAATGTTATGCTATGGATTTGTTGAAGAGGAACTATTTCATTTTTAGCTTTTTGTCCATTAACTGTGAGATCGTTCTAACTCTTAGGACCTATGTTCTTGTTTGAATGATTTCTGGTTCATTTTATGAAAATTACCACCACGAGTAATGAATGTTGTTCATAAGCAATTGGCTATCTGGTTGTTTAAATATCTTTAATTGTTCATGTGTTTGGAAGAAGTATCAGCTATCTGTAATTTCTCTTTATAATGCATGTACAAGATACATTACTCATTAATAAGTAACAATCCTACTCCCTGGGGTTAGGTTAGGTAGTAATTTTTAATTTCTTGCAGTGTGTGTGATTTAGATGCATGAGAGTTTAAGACGAGAGGTAAGAACATGCGCATCACATTGTGAATACTCCTTGCATTCTCTATCAATATGCATGTTAAGTAGGCACTTGCATATCATACTTAAAGTAAAAATACAAAAATATATACGGTGGACTGGGCCGCAACCGGTAAAACCTTTTATTTTTGTTACTTGACCTACGATAGCTGGACCGCAAACCGGACGGATTCCCTACACCAAACAGTCACGGGCTAGTTGGGAACGTCGACTAGGGAGAATCCCTTGTTGTTGTTGCCTGCGATTTTCCAGGCCTCAACAAGCAAATACTATGAAACTCAAATCTAATGATGTGGGTGGAAGCAAGGCACTCTAAGAGAAAGTGGTTTCAATCATCAACGCTCATAGAATCACATGGATGGCAAACCCTTTCTGTGCATGGAGTTTTAGGAATAGATTAACGCCCTATTTCGCTATGTAGTTCATGAGAGTTTGTTCTAATCTTGGCTATATTAATTTTCTTCTGTGAGCTAGTTACTATCGAGAGATACTTCTGATCTTCCAAGTTAGGATTAATGACCTCCTTATAGTATCTTAATTTTCTCTTAACCGCTAAATTTTCCTCACAGCATAATTTCTCTTTAAACTTAGAAGTAATAATATTGTTGACATTATCAATGTTCTGCAAAATGTCGTTTTTATTAATGCCCTAATGGTTTAACCAAGCCATGGTATATTTACACCAACACTCCTTGAGGCGTAGTTGGTTTTGACTTGAGTTTAAAGCAATTTTAGGAAGTCTCTTGTTTCCCATGTTATTTATCTTATGCTTGTACATCAGGTACCTAGTCATAGCAAAGCTCTCGATGGGAGCTGAAATACCCACTTCTATGAGGATAATAAGATAAGGTGTAACATCCACTTAGCACACGACCAGAAAACATAAAGTGTAAGTAAAAGTATTGTAAGTACTAATCCTAACTTTCATCAAATTGTGTATGTAATTGGTAATGTTAGGCGGCTGAAAGCTTTGCACGACAAAAACAATGATTGGGGACGAAACCACTAGGGGAGAGGGAGTAAATATGAGTAAAGTCTTGGGTTTATAGCCAACTCAGTTGGGTGTCATCATGATTTCGATGACGTATCAAAGTGAATTTGGTTACAGTGTTTAATGGTGAAATACACGCTCATCATAATAAGGGCAAAATTGACAAGTATTAACTTGAACTAAAGTTAATATACAGATAATGATCTATGTTTGAAAATGAATAGTAAATTTAACATAACCAATTGCATAGTTTAGTGTTACTCTAAGAGTTATGCTCTCAGAGTAACACTATATGATAATACACACACACACACACACACATACATTAAGGTTATCATATATGTGTGTGTGTGTGTGTGTGAATACCTCTTAACATACTTTGAGCTATATGTTAATAACCCATATATATATATATATATGCTAATACCCGTTAACATACTTTGAACTATATGTTAATAACCCTAAAACATATATTTAATATATATACATATTGAAGCTATACATTATTATCCCTTAACATATTTTCTATTTAAACTTTAAAATAACTATTTCTTTCTTTTTAGAGAAGAGTAGTCGACAGGTGGTAACCAAAAATAAAAAGAGTACATCAGTCCCACCTGCGAGGGAAGGAAGGAAAAACGTGGAGTCTCCACTACCACTTGTCGTGATTAAAAGAAGGAGATTTTCTTTTAATGTCCTCGGTTTCTGAGAAGAAAGGGAGGAAAGAGAAGGACCCTTTTGGGGAAAATCACCCCGAGAGTTTATATTTTCACAGATCTAGAAGGATTCATGCACCATACTGTCGAAGTTAGAGGAAGCATTCACATGATCTAAAGTGCATAGCTAGCTTCCTATTATGCGGCTACACTCCGCATGAAGGTAAATCTAAAAATTCGTTCTCAATATTTTTGAAAGAGCGATTTAATCCATTCTATTTTGCCGATGATTTGAGCTGTATCTCATATCTTTGCCGCATTTCATTTTATATCTAGGTAATGGATCTAGACTCCTATATTAGCCTTCGATTTATGGTTTAGCTCCTTGTATTGGATCTAAACTATTATATTTGTCTGTGTTAGTGTTTAAACTCTATAAAAGCCATTGCATGAGCTTGTGTTTGATTTTGTTGTGTATTTAAATTAATTAAACAGATCCACAATTTGTTGGAATTGCTCGGTATTTTGTTTGATGAACAGATCCACGATTTGTTGGAATCATTGGGTATTTTTCTTTGGTGAACCAATCCACGATTTGTTGGAATCGTTGGGTATTTTTCTTTTATGAACAGATCCACAATTTGTTGGACTCGTTGGGTATTTTGTTTGATGAACAAATCCACGATTTGTTGGAATCGTTGGGTATTTTTCTTTGATGAACCGATCCATAAGTTTTTGGAATCTCTAGGTATTTTGTTTGATGAACAAAACCACGATTTGTTGGAATAACTAGTTATTTTTCTTTGATGAACAGGTCCATGATTTATTGGAATCGTTGGGTATTTTTATTTAATGAACAGATACACGATTTATTGGAATCGTTGGGTATTTTGTTTGATGAATAGAACCACGATTTGTTGGAATCACTGGGTATTTTTCTTTGATGAACAGATCCACGATTTGTTGGAATCACTGGGTATTTTGTTTGATGAACAGAACCACAATTTGTTTGAATCGTTGTTTATTTTTCTTTAATGAACATATCCACGATTTGTTGGAATCCCTGGGTATTTTTCTTTGATGAACACACAGGGACTTCACTTAGTGAACCTCTCACGTAGCACGTACAATCATGGGATATTAAAGAATACCCTTAATTTCCAGAGATATTGACCCAAACTCTTTTTGTTAAAACCCCCTCCCAATACTTAAAACCTCCTCCCCACCCATTTTTATACCTCAATCCTTATAAATCACCCTACCCACCCCCACTTTAACCCCTCATCCCCCCAATATATGCAATATATTGGTTCAATTTTTGATAATTTTAAAACCCACAATATGAACTAACATGATAGGATATTGTTAGGATATTTAAACACTTAGGAGTTAGTTAAGATCAACTTGTGTAATATATATGTTAGGTAAAAGTGTGTTTCTTTAGTTTGCATTAGTATGCATTTGTAAATATTCTAATCTGACGGTCACAATATGTTCTAGACATAGGGTGATCCGACGGTTCAACTTCTCTTAGATCATACCTACCATTGATCCGTGGCTTAACACCCGATTGGTCTATGATCTCTATTTAAAGAGCATGGAGGGTCCTTGGCTAGTTGATCGATTATGAGAAGCTCATGTAACTTTATTTCTTTTGCATAATAAATTGCTCCAAGTAGCTATTTGGTTGGGGCCATGGATTGTTTCCCTCTTGAGGGTTTTAACCAGCTGACAAACATCAGTGTGTTGATCTGTGATCTATTTCTATGAAGCGGTTGGTAAAGGTGTTCGATCTTTTGGGAGTATCCTGTGTACCCGAACATGGTATTAGAGATTTTATGAAGAGCCGCTTTCAGTTTTGATCTAGATCTGGAACTGGTGTTGCCAAAAATTTGAAAGGGTTTTTGGTTCTGGATTTTCTGTACATTTTTTGCTTGTGGGAGTTATTCCATTGTGTCCGGAGCGCCGTTTCCATTGGGAAATAGTTTTCATTTCACGGAAAACTGTTTCCGTTTGTTCCAGAAACACCCATTTCGGCAAATCTGAAGGTATAATGTTACAGTGACGGATTTGTTTTTTTTAAATCTCTCATATTTTATCAATTTTATTATTAGATCTTTTTTTGTTTTAGTCTCAGATTGTTACCTTTCTTGGCTACATATGCTCTTTGTTGTGCACCTTGCGCAATCGCGGCGAATCGGAAACAGTGAGGGAAAGTTTTTTTTCTTGTCTTCTTGGCTAAGTATGCTCTTTGCCGTGCACCTTGTGCAATCACAACAAATCAGAAACAACGAGAAAACTTGAAAACATAGACTTTCCGGGTAAGGTAACCAAGATCTAACCCCATTGTGTGGAAAAAAAAAATTTGTTTTTTGTGTTTCGTTTTTTTTGTGATTTGCAGGAAAAGAAAGCAAACACGGAGAATGAGAGAGAAGAGTTACCAAAAAAAAAAAAAAAAAACCCTTCCTCTTTCCATCCTTTTGCATACTTTTTAAACTTAGCTCACTTGGTCCAAAGTTGTTTTATTTCTTAATAGGTCTTGAGTTCAAGTCTTATTAAACTACTTTTAAGTGCATGCAATTTCTATTTTCAAGTTACTTTATTGTAAAAGTGCATCTCACATAAATAAAATAAAATAAAAAGTAAGTCACTTAAGTTTTTTAATTTATTGCCGCACTATTTAAAAGTAACATTGTTGTAAAAGCGAACTTCACTTATTCTACAAAAGTGATTCACTTCAAAGCAACTTTATTGTAAAGTGATTGTCAAAGTTTGATCTTGGGAAGAGGGGGCTTCTTTTTTTTAGTTTGTCAAATTAATATCTGCCACGTCACTATTGGGGACATCTTCAACATTTTCTTTGATCAAGCATAACTTCTTCATCCATAATCAATTTTCAGTGCTGTTTTTTTTAAACCGCATATTTTTTCGATCTCTTTGCAACCAAACAGTTAGTTTCTATTTTTTCAGCCATTCTTTTACAGTATGGCCGCCTCTTGTGATATTATACTTACAAGTTCTAACTATTTCTCATGGAAATCTCGTATGGAGGATGTTTTTACGAAGTAGGGGACTTTTCAGGATAACCTCAGGGAAAGAAACAGAACCCACCGATGATGATAAAAAAATTAAATGGGCAAATATATGTGATGAAGCTCGTGGATTGATTGGGATGTCAATCTCTACTGATTTGCGATTTCACATATCTGGCATTGATGAACCTGATAAAGCTTGTGAAAAGTTGGAATCTGTGTTTGGTAAACACAATGAAATTCGGGATCATCAACTTGAGAATGAGTTGCTTTCCTTGAATCCAAATGATTTTTCATGCATTCAAGACTATTTATCTAAGTATAAAACTCTTAGACTCTTATGTGCAGAATGCAAGATTAAGAAAGAAGACAAATAATGTATTTACCATATTCTTTCCAAACTTGGACCTGCATATTCTGTTTTTGTATCTACATTCTACTCTATGAAAGAATCCTTGACTGCAGCTAGCTATCAAGAGCCTAGTCTTGAATCATTTTGTGATTCCTTAATTAGAGAGCAAGATAAGCTCATTCATCTTGGAATAATTAACAATGCAGATACATCTAGGAAAGCCTTATTGTCCCAACAGAAAGAAAAGTCCAAGCCTCCCAAGAAATAGAATTTTCACAATAATAAGCCAAACAACAAAGGTCCCAAACCCTCTCAGTCAGCTCCTTCTTTAAAAAATGACAAAGGATCCAAGCAAAAAGGAAAGAAGACTGAGCGTCATTGCAATTTTTGTGGGAAAGATAATCATGATAAATCTAAGTGTTTCAAGAAGATGGCAGCCTTGGAAGCAACAATGAAGAAGCACCACATCAGCATAGATTCGCCTTCAGAATCTAACTCTCATGGACATGCACTTTGTGCTTCTGGTTACTCTTCTACTGCATCTTCTTCTTCTACTTCAAATGAATGGCTCATTGATTCTTGAGCATCTTATCATATGGCTAAGGATCAAGCCATATTTTCTACCATGCATTAATGTAACACCAAACAAATATTTGTTGGTGATGATAGATCTCTAAGTGTTGTAGGATCTGGAACAGTTCCAGTAGAAAATGGTCATTTTAGTGATGTACTATGTGTTCCAAAAATTTCCTGCAATTTGTATCAGTCTATCAAATTACTCATTCATGTGAAGGTAAAACTGTGACGTTTACACCTCACCAAGTTGTAATCAAGGATTTTAAAAATCCTCAAAATGTCCTTGCTACTGGAACTGTTGATGATATTACCAAGTTGTACAAATTTAACAACTTTGGGTCATCACCTTTTCCTTCACTTTTTGTTGCTCATAGTGATAACTTGAGCAAACTTTGGCATGAGCGATTTGGTCACTTAAATTATCGCTCATTGCAACAACTATGTAAAGACAATATGGTGACTGGTCTTCCGATGGTATCTTGCAAGGATGGTGTTTCTTCTGGTTGTGTACTCGGAAAACATCATCGGGATAGTTTTGACAAACGTGCCTCTTGGCACGCCTCGGTTCCTTTGGAGCTTGTGCATAGTGACTTGTGTGGTCCTCTTCCATCTGCATCGTTTTCTGGTTTCAAATATTTCTTAACTTTCATTGATGACTACTCCAGATGCACTTGGGTTTACTTCCTAAAACTTAAGAGTGAAATATTTAACATGTTCTTGGTCTACAAGGCCCTTGTTGAAAAACAATCTGGTCATCAAATTATTAAGTTAAGATCTGACAATGGAGGAGAATATGTTAACAACAAGTTCACTACTTTCTGCACTGAACAAGGAATCCAACAGTAGCACACGGTTCCATACACACCACAACAAAATGGTGTAGCTGAACGGAAGAACCGCACTATATAAGAAATGGCTAATTGTATGATCCAATCTAAGGGACTAAGTCTTCAATATTGAGCTGAGGCCATAAATTGTGCAAATTACATAGTTAATCGCACACCCACTAAAGTTTTACAAGGTATAACACTGGAAGAAGCATGGAGTAAAATTAAACCAGATGTAAGTCACTTTCGTGTGTTTGGTTGTGAAGCATGGGCTCACATTCCGGATGAAAAACGAAAAGCATTGCAGCCTAAAAGTGAAAAGTGCATATTTGTTGGATATTATGAAGATGTAAAAGGTTATAGACTTCTTCAGCCCCATTCACATGATATAATCATTAGAAGAGATGTTAAATTTGATGAAAATCTCTTGGCCTGCGAGCCTAACTTGGCGGGTGTGCCATCTTTGGCCTGGGAGCCTGATTCGGCGAGTGCGCCTTCTTCTTCTTCTTCCAACTTCCTTGACAGGTTTCCAACTCCAGTTTCTGATGATGACAGTGAGGATGAAAATCCACCTCCGCCTGCTCATGTTCCTCTAATTGCACCAGCACCAATACTTCCTCGATGGGTTCGTTCAACATGTGAAGCAACTGGTGATCTTGCCGATGATCCTAGAGATCAACGTTGAACACGTTCTCAGTTTCAGTGAGCCTCTTCTCTTTTGGCTCAAGTTTCGGAGAATCATGATCCAGAAAATTTTGCAGAAGCTTCAGGAAATCCAGATGGGATGCAGCTATGGATGAATAATATCGTTCCTTAATGGCGAACGATACTTGGGATCTTGTTCCTCTTCCAAAAGGAAGAAAACTTGTCAGATGTAAATGGGTCCACAGAACTAAGTATGTATCAGATGGAAGTGTTGAAAGACTTAAGGCAAGGTTAGTTGCCAAAGATTTTTCCCAAGTTGAAGGGATTGACTACAATGAAACCTTTGCCCCTGTAGAAAAAATAAACTCCATCCGCCTTGTTCTTTCCCTTGCAGCCTTACATAACTGGGAAGTCCATCAAATGGATGTCAAGTTTGCCTTCTTATGTAGTGATTTACATGAGGAAATTTACATGGAACAACCTCCTGGATATGTTCAACATAACTCTAGCCTTGTTTGTCTCCTTAAGAAATCCTTATATGGCCTTAAGCAAGCTCCTAGAGCTTGGTATGCCAAAATGGATAGCTTTCTCCTTGACACTAGTTTTTCTAGATGCCATTCTGACCCCAATGTCTATACCAAGAAAGTAGGAAACCATCTCATCATACTTGTTCTTTATGTTGATGATCTTATCCTTACTGGTAGTGACCCTAAACTTATAACCCATGTGAAATCTAGTCTTAAGCAAAATTTTGAAATGTTAGACTTAGGACATTTGCATTATTTTCTTGATCTCCATGTCTTGCAAACCAAAGAAGGAATCTTTCTTTCCGAGTCTAAGTATGCTTGTGACCTTCTTCGTCACTTCCACATGGAAGATTGTAAACCAGCCCCTTCTCCCTTCTAGTCTGGAGTCAAACTTTCTGCCACTTGTACTTCCCCTAAAGTAGATTCCGCCTTGTATTGTCAACTTGTTGGTAGTCTTTTATACTTGACTCCTTCCCGTCCTGACCTTTCCTTTACCGTTGGTCATGTTGACCGTTATATGCAAATTCCTCATGAAAGTCACTAGAAAACAACAAAAAGAATACTTCGATATATTCGAGGTACAATCCAGTTTGGGATTTATTACAGTACAGGAGGGAAACCTTTGTTGGTTGGTTTCACTGATTCAGATTGGGTCGGCGATCCTGATGATCAAAATTCTACTGCAGGTTATGTTTTCAGTCTGGGATCTGAACCTGTCACTTGGGCTTGTAAGAAACACCAAGCTCTTGCTCTTTCTTCAGCAAAAGTAGAATATCGAGCCGCAGTTAATGCCAGTCAAGAAGCTTTATGGCTTCGACAGATCCTTTCAGAGTTTGGATTCGAGCAGCAGCATCCTACTCCACTTTGGTGCGACAATCAAAGTGCCATCAAGCTTGCCAAATATCTAGTTCTACATCAGCGCGGCAAACACATTGAGCTACACATGCACTTCATCAGAAATCTTGTTCATGATCATGTTATTGAAGTGCTTTATTGCCCTACAGATGATCAAGTTGCAGACATCTTCACCAAGTCTCTTATAGAAGCAAAGTTTTCTAAACTTCGATCTATGTTAGGAGTTCAGGAATGTGTCCTTAAGAGGGGATAGGCTCTAATGCCTCCTTCCTTCTCCTAATAGTGTCACTTTTGTAAATCCTTCAATCCTATCCCAAGTTATTCTTAAGGGGGGATGTTAGGATATTTAGACACCTAGGAGTTAGTTAAGATCAACTTGTGTAATATATCTGTCAGGTAAAAGTGTGTTTCTTTAGTTTGCATTAGTATGCATTTGTAAATATTATAATCCGACGGTCACGATATGTTCTAGACATAGGGTGATCCGACGGTTCAACTTCTCTTAGATCATACCTACCATTGATCCGTGGCTTAACACCTGATTGGTTTATGATTTCTATTTGAAGAGCATAGAGGGTCCTTGGCTAGTTGATCGATTATGAGAAGCTCATGTAACTTTATTTCTTTTGCATAATAAATTGCTCCAAGTAGCTATTTGGCTGGGGCCGTGGACTATTTCCCTCTTAAGGGTTTTAACCACATGACAAACATTGGTGTGTTGATCTGTGATCTATTTGTGTGAAGCGGTTGGTCAAGTTGTTCGGTCTTTTGGGAGTACCCTGTGTACCCGAACAAATATTGGTCAACAAGTGAAGACCCTGTGGATGAACAGATCCATGATTTGTTGGAATCATTGGGTATTTTGTTTGATGAACAGAACCACGATTTGTTGGAATCGCTGGGTATTTTTCTTTGATGAACAAATCCATGATTTGTTGGAATCGTTGGGTATTTTTATTTGATGAACAAATCCATGATGTGTTGGAATCATTTGGTATTTTGATTTGATGAACCAATCCACGATTTGTTGGAATCATTGGGTATTTTTCTTTGATGAAAAAATCCACAATTTATTGGAATCACTGGGTATTTTGTTTGATGAACAAAAACACGATTTGTTGGAATCGTTGGGCATTTTTCTTTGATGAACAGATCCATGATTTGTTAGAATCATTGGGTATTTTTCTTTGATGAACCAATCTATGATTTATTGGAATCGCTGGGTATTTTTCTTTGATGAACAAATCCATGATTTGTTGGGATCGTTGGGTATTTTGTTTGATGAACATATCCATGATTTGTTGAAATCGTTGGTATTAATCTTAAAATAAACCAGATCCATCGATCTCTACAACCTCCACGATTTGGTATGAAATCATTGGTATAATTTTTAAAGAACCAGATCTATGATCTCTATGTTCTGTAACCTCCATGATTTGGTATGAAATCCTTGGTAGTAGTTTTAAAATAATTGGATCTGTTGATCTCTGCAAATCTCCACGATTGGTATGAAATCGTTGGTATATTTTTTTTAAAGAACAAGATGCGTTGGGTGAAATTGTTCTATGAATTTAAGAACCCTATCTACATCTAGTGAGAAATCCACGATTTTATTTTACTTAGTGTAAACAGATCCGTACTGTTAGATTCTCAAGGTTTTGGTTGAAGTTGTTGTACCTTCGATTTGATACCATAACTGTTGTATGAGATTATTTGTGGTTTGTTGATTTCCGAGTATAAATTACTGTCTGAGTTTTGATAAATCTTGAGTTGTATTGCTTCCTGTGTTTTGGTAATTTCTGAGCATGCATTTGTTGAATCTGAGTATATATTGTGCATGAGTTGTTACCAGTCCTGAGCATGATTTATTACAACTCTAATATGTATCTGCATTGTACTATTTTTGAAGCTAATCTTTGAACCTTGTCTGCATGTTTGAACTATGATCTGAATGGCAGTTCCTTGGCAGCGTGTTAAAGTTTGTTGTTGAATTTTGAAGTGTTAATATTTTCGTAAATGAAGGATTTTCAATGTTGTGTGAATATCTTTACAATTAGCCAATTATGCAACACTGCATTAATATTCAGACAATAAATATGTATATAACATGATGCCACTGTAAGTATTTTGTTGGTTTTAACTATACTCCTTAAATGGAAAAAAGATCCATACAATGGATAGGAAAGGAATCAATAATCAATTCTAGAAAGGTCATATATAAATATATTCTAGTTAAGGAAAGGTCCTTATCTTAATATATGATTTATCCTATTAGATAGTTTATGGGATTTTCCTCTTGAATATAATAGGTAACTTATACATACTTTTTGGTATAAGTAATTGGTACGGAAAAAGGGTTGTTATAAAATGGTGGGTACATTGCTTACTAATTTTGGGTAGTTATTGGTACCCATTCATTTAAGTAATATTGTTGATTGTCCTTTTGTTATGGACAAAACATGATGAGGGTTTACTCATGATTAATGGTTTTAAAAATGTTATTATGATTACGAATTTTAAGTGTCATACTCATAGGCAAAGTATCCATTTGATTACAATACTATCTTAACTTGAAACTTGGAGAGTTTTTGTTTTTAACCTCGAACCTTAGTGGATTCATCACCCATCTCGGGGGTGGCTTTAGATGGA
Source organism: Pseudotsuga menziesii (assembly GCA_001517045.1). NCBI lineage: Eukaryota > Viridiplantae > Streptophyta > Pinopsida > Pinales > Pinaceae > Pseudotsuga > Pseudotsuga menziesii. The sequence goes on along the minus strand of LPNX011160164.1, from coordinate 385,537 downwards.
AAAACATACGTCAAATGAAGCCTATGGTTGGAAGGAAAGTCGTAAACACGCTTTCAGTCGCCCAAGCTAAAGTCATATTAAAGAAGTATTTGTAATGGTTAATTTTGTTTATGGAATTATTTTATTTTGTTTTCAAGTTTATTATGAAACTTATGTTCTTGGATTTATTAGCTGATATATAGTACTAATATGTATGTTTGAGTTACATGGCTTCAAGTGGTGGCTGCAGAAACTGTGTTGCAATGGTGAAAGGCACTGGGCTAACACTCGAAAGACAAGTGTAGAGTAAATTAGTTGTATATGTGCATACCTTTAAAGTTAGTTCGTTTATCATCTAAAGCAAATCTAACCTTGATTGTTTGCTCCACTCATGAGACTCTTACCTCATCTCCGACGGTTGCTCCCATGAGATCAGGTATAAGATATGGTATCTCGATATGGAGGGTGTTAACTATAGTTAAAGGACAGGGATAATTTGTAATCGTTATCTCATTTAAAGGATTGCTATGCAACTAATGTAATGGTCGTGTCTTATTATATTATTCAATAAGATTTGTCTATGTGGGTTAGCATTAAAGTGATCATATTTGGTATGTCATAATCCTAAAAGAATGGTTATGATTAAGTAAACAAGGAGTTTAATTTATTTGGTGTGCTTAAATGTTCTTAGAAGAAGAAATTTTATACTTCCCACCTCAAGAAGTTATTTAGGTATTTTGGGGTATGTTACATAAGGCATATTGCTTTTAATTTTGAGGTTATAAGTTATAAACCGCTTCTGGATATGTTCAATATTCCTCCAAGATTTTCTAGAAATGTTGCATCCCCATACTTCACAACCATACGAGATAACATGGATGAAAATAGTTTCAAAGAAGAGCTTATTTTTATCCCACATGACAAGATTGGCTTATTTACAGTTATTTTGAAGACCAAAATAAGCTTTCCACCATCCATTAATCATTTTCTCAATGTTATAGTTCCAATTGAGCTTGAGATGAATATCAATTCTGAGATACTTATAAGAAGTCGCTTCCTCTAGATATCTATTATCATAAATAAAATTTGCGTAGGTATCTTTCTTATATTTTATAATCATGATTTTTGTCTTGTCATTGTTAACAATCATACCCATGTTAGAGCAAAAATATTTAAGAATTCTTAATTCCTTATCGAGATCATAAGGACACCTTGCCATAAGAACAATATCATCAGCATAAAGTAGGAGGATGATAACTATCCCAGCTAAGATTGTACCGGTGCAACCTGCTTCTTCTAAACACTTTTCTAGCTTATCAATGTAAATGCCAAAAAGGGTAGGGGAGAGGGGGAAACCTTGTTTAACTCCAATATTGAAATTTATATCTATTGTTTACCCTTCATTATTCTTAAACTTGGAAATGACCTTTTCGTATAACCTTATCGCAGCATCTCTCAACTCAAAAGGAACCTTAAGCTCCTCCAGCCTATTCCACAGGTTATTTCTAGGTACTGTATCAAAAGATTTTCTAAAATCCACAAAGCAACAAAATAGGTCAGGCTTATTATTACGACATTCCCCTGCAATGAAAAATAATAGTAAAACAAATATTTCATTATTTTATTTATAAAAAAAATTATAGTTTAAAATGAATACCATATGTTTTCATCATTTATAATAATAAATGAATATCATTGAACATCATAATTACCATCGACCATCATAATTTATAATAGCAAGTGAGTATTAATTATAGAGAGAGAGAGAGAGAGTATAAATAGTAACTAAGGAAGTTATGAATTTTGTACAAATAAACATACTTCATGATGAGTGTATCAATTAGACCATAAGAATCAATTTTCTAAGAAACAACTTAAACAAGTTCAAGATCCCATAATGAATCAATCTCTTAAGAAACAACTCAAAAAATGGAGCAAATACAATTGAATCTCAAGATTACAAAGGATAAAATCTAAGTACCAAGAGTTTGTAGGAACTCCAACACAGATACTAAACATACTGAGAAACAATATCTCACAAGAGGAAGAATCCTCAATTTGTTGGCCTTGCCAATAGAGCAAAAATGTCTAAACAATTGAAAAAACCATGCACAATATGACTACAAACCCACTATATGGGTTGTCTTCAAATTGTAGGTCATAGTGCCAATCTATACCATGATGATTGAATATATTAAACCTAGAATCAACAATAGATATTTTGACGATGATTCTATTACTTACCATGGAATGCTGAGTGGTCATCCTTATGCTTCGACTGAAATAAAAAACACTGGAATGACCCATGATTCTTCTTGCATAAATACCAACAACCCTAGTGTATTGATGATCCTAGCTCTACAATAATGCTAAATTATGTGAATGTACAGTATAATGATAAATTGTGTGAATGTACAAGGCATATGAAGGAGAACAAGTGATGTGATATGAAGCTACCTTTTCCACCATGGTGTTGATGCCTGGAAAATCCTAGGTACCGGCAGTAGGGATTCTCCCCAATAACCATTCCCAATTAGATCGTTTATTATTTGGAATGGGGAATCCGTCTAGTTAGCGACCCGACTACCGTAGAATTAAATAAAGTTTTAAATATGTTTTACCGGTTGTGGTTCAATCCACTGTTTATGTAATTTTATTGTTTTATAATGAAATGCAAGTGCCTATACTAAATGCAAGTGATAGTGGGTAAGAACTTCACTAGAGATGCGTAGGTCTTCCCTCTGTCTTACTACTCCTGCACCACAATCACTCTACGAAAGCAAAGAAACAACTAATATATTCTAAACTATCCCGAGGGAACAAACTTTATATTAGAATGAGTAATGTTTTGTATTGTTTGCACATAGAATTCTACACATAGCTGTTAAAATCTGAATACATAAATACAGCAGAAAAATAACACAAAGATAGCTCCGTGAAGTTAAAACATCCATTACTCATTAGTTGTACAAGATTCATAACATAAAATGAAATCATTCATAAACACAGAAATAATTCAGCAAGTTAAGAACGATCTCACATATTGTACAGCATGCCAAAACAGAAATAATTCCTCATTCAACGATCCACACAACCTGTTTTGAAGCTCATACAGTCCTTCCTCCAGCGAAATTCAGTTCTCTTTATTATAAAAGGAAGTATTTCTCATTACAAAAAGTTTCATCATATGTGTGCTAGAAAAAGCCCTCTATCTCTTCTACTCTACTTCTACTTATACTTTTACAAAATTACTTTTCAGCTTCCCTAGCCTCTTGGGCTTCCTTAACTCTTCGATCACAAAAATTTTGTCCTCTAGTGTGCTTACTAGGAAAAATTGGAATAAATACAAAATATTACATATAAAGGCCAAGTGTGAATAAGACAAATTTAAGAGGGCACAACTGATGATTTAATGAAAACATCCCATGTATGAGCTTCAACAGCTATGACTCGATAGTCCACTGGTTCTAATGTGCGTGCAGTCAATTCGTGCTTGGCAAGCTGCAATTCGATTTCCTTTACCTTTGGTCAGGCCTGCATTAAACATTCATCTAAAAGATATTTATGCACTGAGGCTTGTGCAACCCAAGTCCCAATGACTTCTTCATTAATGCTCTCAACTTTTTGGACATTTTGCTCGTCTTCTTGCAACTTGTCTTGCAGGTTCTTCAAATGTTTCTCTTTGTTTGGGTATTCCTAAATCTGCATAGTTGTCGAAGCCTGGCATTTGTTATACGTTGTGCTCATTTTTTGTGTAAAAATATTTACATTTCTCCACCATATTATCGATTGTGGTGTGCAATCTTACTATGGCCTTGTTGCTGAGATCTAAGATTGCTAACTCCATTTTCAACATTGCTGCTGTTTTCTGGGGTAGGTGGTTTGGAAAAAATGGATTGGTTTCCATCCAAATGAGATGACTTTGAATTATTTATGCAGCTTCTAATACCCCTTTCTTGAACTTTGAAGATTTATCTGTTATTTCCTTTATCCTAACCTCTATTTGCTTGATTCTGTATAGTTCTTCGACCAACTCTAGATGAACCTGGTGTATCTTCTTTTGCATTAAGCAATATTGACTACGGAATGGAGTGATGTCAAGCTACTTTTCTTTGGCCATCTTGAGTTGTTCCTCTAGCTCTAAAACCTTGCTTTCAAGATTTCTTTTTTCTCCTTCAATGTTTGCAACTGACAATGTTAATGCCTCTTTGTTTGCTTCCAAAATATGATATGCTTCCCGGAGTTTCTCTAACTCTGACAAGGTATCATCGTATTTCCTTTTTAAATATTTTCCTTCTCCTCTCTCTTTTCTCAAGGTTTTTTTCATCTGGGACATCTTTTCTTTATATTAGTCGACATCCTCAACCATCTTACTGACATTAACTACATTGGCTTCGAATGCTGCTAAGCCTTCCATTGCGAGAAGTCAAGGATCTTCATCAGTCTTATGCACAACTGTTTCCTCAGTCACCATGACTACCACAGGTTGATCACCCATTTTCATCCTCTTTTCTTTTCTTCTTACAATTCTCTTCTTATCTGGGTCAAAAAATATTGTATCTAGATTTGCTACATCCTGTTCCTGGGATGGAGTAAAAGGTATCAATCCGAGCTCTATTGAGGGAGTTGGGCTTCCTGTCATTATGCTATTTGATGGTCCTGGGAGATCAACTGCACTGTCACGAGCTTGGTCTTGCTCCAGATTTTCTTGGTCTTTGTCTTCCTGTTCCTTCCTTTTAATCTCTTCAACTTCCCTTTCTGCCTCTTCCCTTTCTCTGTCAACTTCTTCCTTAAGACTTCTTTCTTCTTCTGTGCTTCCTCATCTCTCTGTGTTTGTTCATCTTCTTCTTTCTGCTTCTGTTCTTCCTCATCTAATCATTTCTCCTCCTCTTGGACTAACCTTTGGGCCTCCTCTTTCCTTTTCTTTGCAACCTCTGTCTCTTGTCTCTATTGTTCGAAGGCGTGACTACTGTTGCCTTTGCCTCCTATGATTGTGATGTTTTTCTTGAACCTCTTGTTTAGTGTAGTCATGTTACATGCATTGCTATATACTGCTTCCTCGTTGTCAAAATGATGGGAGTATTCAAAGTGTACTCCCACAGATGCACAATATTTTGCCACTTTTCCCCACGCATCGTTTCTGTGAAAACTCTTTTCTCCAAAATGAAAGTTCTCCAATTCTTTAACAAACTTAGGAGCACTTTTTACCTTGGAAAAATTATAACTACCAATATAGAAGGGTAGTGGAGGATAGACGACTTTCTTACTGTCAAACAAAAAATTCCCAATCTCATCTATATATAGTTGCCTTACTACTTCTTTGTAAACAACATAATCAGTGGCATACTTTGGTAGCAAGGAAGGAGCTTTGGATCCCCCGTACATTCTTAAATACAGACTCTCCTCGGAGAAGAAAAATTCCCCATATTCTACTACGACCTCTAATGCTTCCTTTGACATGCAGTTACACTCTTCAAGAAAAATTAGCTTGTACAGTAGCATCAAAAAATTTTCACAGATGCTCTTATAGAAACTATGATACCTATGCACCCATAATATTTGATATGCAGAGTATATGGGAGTCCTAGTAGGATCCCATTTGCAGTTCAGTGCTGAGAAAGAATGAGTGCACATGATGCAGTCAATTAAGAAAGAGCTCATATAGAATTCTGACTTCCTCTGAGTCAGACCCCCAAGTGTTGAAACTATGCATGAAGATAGGCTGTGTGACACAATGTCAGCCCAGTTGAAAATAGTACCCTGCATAGCTACATAATATATCAAGGGTATCCAACTTATATTGTAAAATTTTCCATTGGCCCGTCCGAATATCCGGTTCAACATTAGGGCTATGAGGCGATAGAGGGTGCATAGGTTTGCAGTCTCATATTCCCATGAGGTTTTTTGGCGGAACTGCTTCCCAAATACCGACATCTTCTTGACACAGTCAAACACATTTAAGTCTAGCTCCTTCATCCATTTCTCTGTCATGTAAATCTACGTTGTAGGTAGCTTACATGTATTCGTGATATATGCAGGGTTGTAAGCAACAAAACCTTGCTTTTCTGTATTTTCTAGGATCACGGTACTTGTATCAGCCAGTGGTAGAATCCAATCAATTACTTCAGCACATGGGAATATTTCTGGTCGCGTAGAGACTTTCATTATAGTAGATTTCATTATATTGGCATACAACGATATGTCTTCGAAGTCAGCTTCTGGAACAACTTGGTCCTTGATCATCTGATAGATTTGACCCCATCTAAATTCAGGTTCAATCCCCGTGATAGTCTTTGTATCTTCATAGATGATTTCACACTTGGATATAATTGCCACCTCTGGATCATCCTCTGTGGTCTGACCCTTCTTCTTCCCTTTCTTGGGCATGATGTTATATAAAGATGGAAGCTGCAAGACATACATACAAAAGACTGTATTAAAAGATATCATGGTCTAGTAACATACATGCATAACAATGAGATACATAGATGTACTATTATTATCAAACATGCATAATGATGGGTATGCCTAAGCAAACTCAATAAAAATCCTTTACCCAATCATCCTCGAAAATTTCATCCAAATTCATCAAACACGTATTCTAGACCTCAGGATTTGGAAACAACAGATCATCCATGGCTCTTTTATTGACCTGACCCCACACTTTAATCTACAAAATCTTGTCAAGGGTTCTCTTCATGGAAAACAAGAAAATCAATGGAGGCTTAATGGCTTTGGCAATGCGACCGAGCTTGAACCCTAAAACCAAACTGGGAAAAACTCTCCACGCCCTACGTTGGCCAACGGTGAAACCCCAACCCCTCGTTGCATAGTAACCTGAAACAAAGGCAGCTCAGTCGACAAAACGCTCGACTGGTCACCTCACCAATGGACATACCTGACATCTCAACGCTCACAGAATGAGCATCCAGGGTAAGTAAGGTGGAGCAAGTGAGAACCCCCCCTTCCCCCCCTGTGGTCATGATGATAACACTCAAGGGAAGGGGCTCACGATGTCAAACAAACCGCAGGAAAGAAGCCTCATTAGGTTTGCAAACTTGGAAACCTTCTTTCTTATAAGTCTAGATAAGACTCCAAATGCCGAGACCCTAGGAAAACCCTAACTCCGTAAGACAAAACCCTAATGGAAACCCAATTAAAACTTAGCAAGAACAACAAGAAAGGTGGGTCATGAATCCTATCTGGCATGTTCGACTTGGTGGTTGGTGAGAAAACTAGCGTAGTCAGTGAAAATATTGTTGGCTCTCGACAACTTGGAATACTTCAGACGGTAGAGAAAAAACAAGCATTTCAAAAGGTAATGAAAATGACCGTAAAATAGACCCTCCCCAGTTTATAAAGCCATCCCATAAACATCATTTAATGCAGTGGGTGAGTGATTAAATGAACACGGGCTAAACTCCGTTGGTGCCCAACATTAAAATTTATCGACCAAAATCCCTGCATTGGTAGACAAAACAAAGAGCAACCGACAGTTTCAGGTATACTCGCAGAGAGGATCCGACCTTATCAGATAAGAAACAACTCTCCTACCTTGGAAAAACCTATTGACAGGCCCTTCTAAAACCGTCGGAAGTGAAAAACAAGCTTCCCCGCGATGGCATTGGCTCCACAACTGGAGTTCTTTCGATTGTCATTGCGACTACTCAATAAAAAAACCCCACAGACTCTATCGGCTGAAAACCTTCGAAGGTCATCGGTTGTAATTGACGAGCGCGACCGAACGCATCGGTTGACAAAGCTAAGTTCTATCGATGCCATTGGTGAACCCCCCCCTAAAAGACCTGTTAGAAAACTTACGAAAAGTTTTCGACGTGCAGCCGACAACAAAGAAAAATAAATCTCCCGATGTCGTCGCCTCAAATATTCAAAATGGCCAGACACATTGGAAAATTTTAACTAGAGGACCAGACAAAGCTTCAACGAAAGCTATAAACAAACCATCGGCAAGAAAAGTAAGTCCTAGCCGAGAGGATCGGTTCAAAAACCTGAGTTCCACCAATGTATCAACAAACTCAATAAATGGGTGAAAAAGATGAACTTTTTCAATACATCACTCAACTCGATGAGTTTACCTGATGTGTCGGATAAAAAATCTGAGTTTCAAAACTTCAAAATAGAGGACTTTCAAAACAATGCAAAAATCGATTAAGTCATAAAAATTCTTCAGAAAGCAAAATTTAACAAAGAAGCTTAAAAGCTAAGAAATTGAAGGGGGCCCCCAAAATCACAACCTTTTAGGGTGGTGGTTGCAACAACAACACATGGGTACATGGAGGGCATCACAAACAGAAGAATATATGCCATTTAACATGTGGAATGGAATACAAGATGGTATCTTCATTGATTTTTAAAACTCAGTCCTTCAATTTTGTTCCAAGGTTAGCTAGGTGTTTTGCTTGGGAATTGTGATTCTTGAGCACATGAAATAACTCAATACTACCATAATTGCTTGGTTCCTCTTGGACTTGATGAATAGATTTGGCGAGCTTACCATCATGAGGAGGAGAGGGATCATTCATAAGATTAATGACGACAACGTAGTCTCCAAGGACATGAAACTTTCTAACACATAACAAATCAAGAATTCCCAGCCCCTAGAAAAGAACAAGTGTCTCGGTTTAATTCTTTGTCATTTTTCTCAAATCCCTAATGAAAGGAAATTTATTGTCTTTTATTGGACTCCAAAACAATCTCTAGTCATAAAAGAACTAATCCAACCAATTTAATTTAAGCCAAGGTAGATCCATCTTAACTCTAGATCTATATGCTTCATATTTATTGTATATTAGAAGATTGTCATTACAACAATATACTCAATATGAACCGAGCATGTCATGTAGGGTAATATAATCTTAGTGGGGACGATAACACTACATCCCACAACTACTAGGCCTAAACCCACTTGGCCATATATATGGTTTAAAATTTGTTTAATTAATATTTTATTATTTTATTAAAGTGTCATAAGTGAACTTCACATTAAGCAGGGAATTGCACTTCTCCCTCATACAATTATAAGGGCCTATTGACCTTGGCCCCTTCTAATTAGAAGTTGATCTCTTCCACTACTCTTTTGAATAGAAAAAATATTATAAATCAATATTAATACTCTCTTAAAATTTGAGACTCAAAATTCGAACATATCATTATAAATAAATTTAATAAAAAATTAATTTAACCCTTTTAATATCCAACCAAAATTTCCATATAGCCCTAATTCTACTATTGGCTTGACTTCTCTAAACACAAAGGTATATTCGGCGAAAAATAAAAATAAAAAACGATTTCTCCGCAAGCTGTAAATTTTGAAACCCGTAGTTAATATATATATATATTCTTTCCCATCCATCTATTATTAATTTGTATTTCATTCTTCTTCAATATTTACCGTCACCGTCGCCTGTCTTTGGCTATACGCAGCAGCGAAGACAGCCATAAGAACGCTAATACTGTTTTGTAACGAAAACAAAACAGGCGGCCAGCCATATCAGCAAATACCAGCCAGGTAAGTTTTTATTTGTGTTGAGCTCCCTCTCTCCTGTTTTTTTTGTCGTTATTTTGTCAAATTTCTCATTGCTTTTCGCTTCTGGATGTATGAATCCTCGCTGTAATCATTTTACTGTTATGAATCCTTGCTGCAATCATTTTTTTTAAGAGTTGCATATCTTTATTGCAGTGGTAGGTTAGTTGTTGGTATACTCGACAATAAAATTGGTTAGATGGGTGTTAATTGCTGTATTTTATAATAGTATGTATTTTTTTCCGGTGGTTTGAAAACCCAGCATTCCGCACCTGTTTGATTCTACACTATGTGCTCTATAATTTCGCATGTAGAAGAGAAAAATAATTTATGTAGGTCGTCAGATCCAACTCGTCTGGTTCGAATCCCGATGTAGACTGTAGGAGGCCTAAACTGAATGCATGGCCAAAGGGGGCATGTCCATTGCATCCGCACGGTCATATGGAAATAGTTAATCTGTGTTTTTATAAATTCCCTTGGTCTGAGTCTTGATTGAGTTGCTCGAATTTCCTCCATCTCTACTGCTAAGTTAAGGACTAGCCTTGTTTATGAGAATAATGAGATAAGATGGATATTAAGAGCATTTTGTCTGTATCTACAGAGTTGTAAAAACAATTTTATGTTTCATGTTATGTCTTGAATGACAGAATTGTAAAAACCATTTTATGTTTCATGTAATGTCTTGAATGCCTATTTCTGTTAGTGATTTTGTCAAGTCGTTTTGATTTTAGTGTCATTATGACTTTAATTTCCAGAGATAGGTAGGTGAATCCCATGGAAGTGTGAGTCTTCACTGTTTAAATTTGAAATAAAAACTGGATACCCTGGACATCAATCTTTTTGAGTACAGACTTTCATAAGAAACCACTTATGATAATCCATGCCGATCATCTTGTGGCTGTGTATGAATGTGTTGTATTATATCATTTTGTTTCTGTTCAGTAGTAAACATGAATTAAAAATTCCCTCTTAACAATGCACATGATTTTCTACACATTCACATTGCCAAAATTTCTATGCATGGAAATTTGGTTCTAAAGTCATATCAAAGCAAGATCAAGTGTCTGGCTTGACTGGACTGGATTAAAGGGATTGTTTTTCCAACAAGTTTTGGGTCTTTTTGGTTAAGACCCTTTTCGAAACAAAACTCCATTAAGCTTTATATACTTTTTCAAAATTATTTAGAAATTTGTACTTGATTTAAATTATTTTATTTGAATAAACCATGGTGCAAGTCTGGGCATTAAGTTTATTAGATTTGAGTTCAGTTTGACTTGTATAATAAACATATTAATTGAGATTTTGTAATGCTTGTTATGAATTAAAAAGTATTATTTTAATTATCTGTCAAACTAAATGTTGGCCACAAAAAAAATCTAAGATAGGGAAGGTGTTGTAATGTTTCTACCTAACAAACCAATAAAAAATAAAAAAAATTAATTATCTGCGAAAAAAATGTAGGTTAGAAAAACAACACAATATGGAGGAGATGTTGTAATGTTCCTACCTAAAAAAATTATAAAAAATAAAAATTGAATTATCCTCAAAAAAAATGTTGTCCTTGCACATGGTTTTAAAACCATGTGCAAGGCCTCTTAAACAACCCATGATTTTATTGTACATGGTTTAGGAGATCCTTGCAAATGAATTTAAAACCATGTGCAACACCTCCTAAACAACCCATGGTTTTATTATACATGGTTTAGGAGAGCCTTGCAAATGGTTTTAAGACCATGTGCAATGTCTCCTAAACAAATCATGATTTTAGGAGGGGATATGTTGTAATGTTCATTGGACTAACAAAATAAAAAATAATAAAAAATATTTTATGTCGGTCATAAATAATATTAAATAATAAAAATATTATATGTCCACCTTAAATAAAAAGATGTGTCTTTTAGTTTGAATCATATCAATGGCTATATATAGAGCACACCAAAGATAGTTCCTTGAGTGCAATATTTAAGAAGAGGTTTGCACCTCGAGAGATTTGATAAAGCCTAGGATTTAGATCTATGCTGGTATATAAGTATTTCAACTTACAATATCGTTGTCATGAATCAACTTTGCACACAAGGAAAAATCATTGTTTTAATATGTTTTTTTTATGAAAGATATATATTTCTTTAATATTATTCCTAAACTTATACTTAGTTTTAATTATTTTATTTAGAAATCAATTCTTAGTTTTAATTATTTTATTTAGAAAACAATAGTGTTAGTATGGGAAGTAAGTCCACTAGATTTGAGCTTAGTTCTATCATTGCTAAAAAGGCTTTAGACATACTAATAAGTAAGCATTTCAATTTTCCATATTATTGTCATGAATCAACTTGGCACACAAGGGAAAATGTTTCAATATGTTTTAAATTTAGATCTTACTAAAGCTACCATGATTTTGGGAGGTTATGGAACATTTTGAGGAAGACAAGTTACCACAATTTGTTGGTCTAGTGAGCTATGGAATAACTGGGCATAACTCTATATAGAGAGATTGTTCAAATTGGCTTGACTTTGGTTTCCATTGGCGATATAAGAGTTTGGTTTGTAATTAGGTACAATATGCCATGCTGGAAAAGGGGGAGACCAAGTTTTCCTATGTAAGGTTTTGTGTGCACTTTGAAATGGATATGAGAACATTGAGACCTCCAAAAGTCATCTTTAACTAATCAAGAAAGGATCAAATCTAAGCATACATACCAAGGTTGACTTATTTTGAAAGATAATGTCCAACATGAAAACTCGAAAGCCCTAATGTAGGCATATAATGATCCAAATTGAGAGTCTAAGGACCTCACCTAGGTACTAGATATTGAAAATTGGGAAACCACTCTCATAGGTCTAGACTTAGGCAATGGCCTACACAAGGAAGTCTAACCAACACATGTGAACTATCATAGAAAATGGAAGGCCTGATGTCATCCATGGGTGTTGGGTGTATGGAAATGCCACGGGAGCTTTACTTGTTAACCAATATCCTATCACATTAGTTCATATTGTGGGTTTTAAAATTATTAAAAGTTGAACCAATATATTGTAGGTATTGGGGGGATTAGGGGTTTAAGGTGGGGTTGGGTAGGGTGGATTATAAGGATTGAGGTATAAAAAGGGTTGGGGAGGAGGTTTTAAGTATTGGGAGGGGGTTTCAACAAAAAGAGTTTGGGTCAATATCTCTGGAAATTAAGGGTATTCTTTAATATCCCACGATCACACGTGATATGTGAGATGTTCACTAAGTGAAGTCCCCGTGGGAAATGCCTTAGAAACCTCATACTCACAACTACCTAACAACAGATGGGTGTATGGTGAGAAACAAGCGTGAAATACATACACTACATATGAGAGCCCCTTTGTAAGGATGGACACTCCTTACCTCCTTGTGGTTGAGGGGTAACTCACGGGAGGTTCACTTGTTGACCAATATACTATCACGTTAGTTCATATTGTGGGTTTTAAAATTATATAAAATCGAACCAATATATTGCAGGTATTGGGGGGATGAGGGGTTTAAGGTGGGGCTGGGTAGGGTGGTTTATAAGGTTTAGGCTATAAAAAGGGGTGGGGAGGAGGTTTCAACAAAAAGAGTTTGGGTCAATATCTCTCGAAATTAAGGGTATTCTTTAATATCCCACGATTGCACTTGCTATGTGAGAAGTTCACTAAGTGAAGTCCCCGTGGGGTAACTATTATATCAAAATCACCTAAGACTTAAACTATGCTTCATTTGCCTAGAATATCATATTAACATGGGTAACAAGCTTACCCAAATTATGAGCATAGCTCAATATTGCTACAAACACTCCTACTTACACCTAGACCATAATCCAATAAGTTAAGATTTATATTGTATTACTTTAGGGAAAAAGGTCTTAAACATATATATTTTAGATCTAATTCATCTACATATTTATACTATCATTTTCCACCACACATCTATAACATGATATTCAACAAAAACATGTCACATTTCAAGAGTTCCTTTCCACCTCACAATTATAATTTTGTCACATTTCAAGAGTTCCTTTCCACTTCACAATTATAATTTAGTGTTTTCTTGTTGATGTTGTTTTATGTCAAGTTGTATTATCCTTGAGACTTCTCTCATGTAGAGTTAACATAGAATTTTTGTATTATATATTAGTTATTAAAGTAAAGAATAAGAGTTTTTATTTAGTTTGAGGAGGTTTTTTTTATAAATAAAGTAGGAACAATATAAATTATATCAATTTTAATAAAGTGATTCATAATTGTTATTAACTCATGATATGAATTAGTAAAACTTTGTAACTTTAGCTTAAGGTTTTTATTGAAGTGAGTATTTGTAGAGGTTAATTTTGATGTCATTGAAATTAATATGATAAATATTAATATGGGGAATATTGATCTATAATGGTTTCACAATAATTTGATCACTTAAAGTCTAGGTAGTTGTATATATCCTACCCACTTTGAATTTAACTTGTGAATTTCAAACTAAAAAACACATATTCTTAATCATAAAATCTCAAAAAAAATGCATTATTAACTAAAAAATAATATCCCAAATATATCTTACAATATAAATGATTAGTGCAAATATACTTTAACTTTGATAAAAACTAATTGTATCTTACATCTTTCCTAAAATTAACTATCTTAATAAATTTAATTTTAAAGATATTATTTCTTAAATAAATTAAATTAATTACCTTATAAAATATTTAATATAATATATTTATTAATTTAATTACACCTCACACATTCTAATATAATATATTTATTAATTTAATTACATCTCACACATTCTAGGTCTTTAAGACCACCCATCTTTAATTAAATTAATGAGTTGACTTTTGCATGAGTGGTGTGTAACATGTATGCTTTTAGGATTGCTTAATTATTGCCTTGCACTTCACCATTTTTTTAATACAATATATTAAAAATAAATAAATAAATAATGCCACATCCTAAAGGCTATACCTGAAGAATTATGAAATGCACCCATTTTGTTGACTTAAACATCTATCGAAGGTTAACTGCCCAAAACATGGTCAAATTTTGTGTGGCTTTAGATTGTTCGTACTAATATATAGTGAAAAAGATCCAAAAATGTTTTGTATAGAGAAATTTACACGTATCAATGATATACAATTGTTTTTTAAGTTAAAATTGTTTTTAAGTTAAAAATGAGGGTTTATTTGTTGTTTATTTTTTAAATAATACTCGCATGTTTATATAGTTTGTGGTTTGATTAGGTCGATAAAGATTAAATGGTTGAGAGATAATGATGGAAAGTAAAGACACTTTGGAATTTTTTTAATTCCTCATATTCTTTTAGTTAAACAGGTTCAACTTTAAGTTATCCATGCCTAGTTACATGTAATCACCAACATTCTTCATTCTTCATGTTATCTTTTATCAACTATCAATTCTTTTTTTGATGACATTCTTCTAGTTATTGGGTTATCCATTCATAGCTATGAGTTTTCCATGCATGGCTACCACTTATCCATTCATTGGCTACTAGTTATTTTTTTATATTCTTTATTTTTAATTTAATTGTTTATTTCAAATTTTGAACTGTTGTCATATAATCAATCTAGAGAGTACATTTCTCTCATCCTCTGAGTAATGAAAAAGCATAGGCAGTAGTCCACCTCAATTCTCAAATAAAAACGTCTATAGAAGTAATTAATTAAAATTTGAAATTAAAATTTATTATATAATTTATTTTAATTTTAATGTTTTTTATATATATATTAATAAATTTAAATTGAAATACTCAAATTTTTATTAGTTTATTCGATTAAAGTGTGGGTTGTTCTTGTATGATTACTCTATTTCAAATTTTTTAAAAGTGACATAGTTGAGAGGAGACACCAAAAATTCCAATGGTGTTAAGGGTTGGTATGACCTAAAACGAGTATAATTAAAAAAATTAAATTAAAATAAATTTGTAATATTTATAATATTATCATTATTTAAAAATAAAAATTATAATAAAATACATGATTATCAATTTATTTTAATTTTAAATATTTTACATATAAAATTATAATTATAAAATTAAATAAATTTTAGCTTTTTTAATATTTAATAAAATAAAAATAGTTTTTTAGCATATATATTTTATTGGAGAATATTGATTGTGATATGATGTAAATGTTGTTTGCTATATGTAAATGACGAGGTTATTTGACATAAATCTATGTTTTTTATTTCAATCGTTTTCAAATTCTTTTATTTAAGAATTGTCCAATGTCTTCTTTCACTATAGAAGTCTCTCTCAATAATATTGATTTTCTTCTTTACATTATATTAATTCACCAAAATATATAAAACATATCTTAAAATATTAACAAAATATTAATAATAAAATAAATACTCAAATTATCATATGTCATCATGTCTTTTTTTAAAAGCTATAATATTATGTTAAATAGAAAAGGTATAGAAAGTCTAGAGAGCTAGTTAGGTTTAAGGGAAACCAGGCTACAAAACAGTAAGTTATCAAAAATCATTATTTAAAACTATCTTAGGAGAAAAGCAAAAGGATAATAAAGTCTTATGCCTAATAGTCTTTAGCTTATGCTTGTCATATAAACAAAAAGTATGATAACACTTCACTATAAGTCTAGCTTGACTGAAAAAAGCAAAACTATCCTGATAACTATAGTAGCTAAGGAGAATGATCTTCATCATTGGATATAGAGATAAAGGAGACTTCTTGTGCAGAGGTAAAAGGATTGTCTTCAGCTTTGGCAATCTTCTTAATGAAATCGAGCCCTTTAGTGCCTTTAGCAATTATACTGATTTTGGCATTTGTTTTTTGCATTTGGTCTTGAAGTTCGTCCATTTGGAGAAGTATTTATTTGTGTTCCTCCTTGTGGTCGAATAATGTCTTCCTAAGTAGAGATTTCAACTTTTAGTAAAGCCAAACTGTCTATAGGTATTTAGTGTCTTTTGTCTTGGAAGTGCTGATATCTGGTATCCATCCCTACATCTCTTGTTTGATATCATCCTTATTGAGCACCTCTTGCTTGTTCTCAAGACCCAGATCTTAGCTTTTTCAATTTTCCTCTGAATATTCACGGGAGTATTCCTTCTGTATTGTGATGTAGAAGCCTGCACTTCTTGCATCACTTTAGGGTAGTGATTGAACCCATGTACACACCTACCACTTCGACCCCTGGAGCTTCACACTTTCCCAACATGGTGCATGTTGAAACATGCCCCCTACGATTACACAAATACCACAACAATAAGGTTCCCCTCGGTTGAACAATATAGTGAAAGTATAAAGCAAGTGGGTTTCCCTCTAAGAGAGTTTGTGTAATGTTGAGCCCCAGGAAAAGGCAAGTTTTCGATTACCAGACAAAGCACTAATTAGAACAAGTTTTTAATTTGCATTGCCCAACCTTGGACATCCACCAAAAATTGCTTAGTAAGGATGTGAGTCGAAGTACAACCCTCTACATTTACTCTTGCTTTCATAAACTTCGACCTCTTAGCTCATTATGACTCCTTGATTGTCCTTTCGTCGATGCTTGCAACATAGATTCCATCAAATCAGGGTGGGGAGTTATGATGGTGAGGCCTCCTAAGAATTGAGGAGACAAATTCCACCTTGCATTCTAATAAAGCATTGTGAGAAGGAAATGTCGCGCGTCTATCACTACCTCGACTTGTCCTCTCTTCATTATGACTAGTGATGAGCTCTCAAGGGTCATCCATGTCTCTTTTTTAAGGCACTTCTAACAGTATCACCACTCCATGTTAGCCTCAATTAAGAAATATCATCATATTTTATAAACAATAATTTTTTTATATTTAATAAAATAAAATAAATTATTATAATTTTTTTTAATATGAATATATTTATGTTTTTTCTTTAATATTTTTTTAAAAATAGTATATACAATCATCCTTAAAAATATTTATATAAATATACTTTTATTACAATATAAAGTATTTTATTTATTTTCAAGTATAGATTTAAACCTTAAACCGATTCTTCATCAAAATCAAAATATATTTCTCTAAATTTTAGCCTTTAGTCTTTATATATAATATCTTCAATATAAAATCATAAAATATATTCTTAAAATAATAAAATTACATGTTACAAACTGTAAAAAAAAAATTAATATTTCAAATCCAACTAAATTATTCAATTGAAATATTTAACACCTTAAAAAGAAAAACGATTTTCTGTTTTCGAAACTTGAGTGGTTTCCTTATAAATTTAACATTAAATAAATCCTCCCAAACGCGTCCCCACGAGTCGTTAAAAATTTCACATCGATTAACATGACTTCTTCGTTTGTGTTCCTTTATTCTTCAATATTCACAGTAACCATCGCTTGGGCGATGAGCAGCAGCGAAGACAGCCATAAGAACGCTACTATTATTGTGGCAGGCGGCCAGATAGATCAGCAAAATAGGAGGTAGGTCAGCTTCTTTGGTTGTACTCTCTTGTTCTTCTCGTTCTGTCGTACTTCAAAACGCGTGTTTGTATGTTAGTTTCTGGGCAAGTCAAGGTCAATCGACAATCGTCCACATATTGTTTTTGACCCTCAAAGCAACCGCTGATTCGTCGTTGTTTTCTCTTACATTAATATGCAACCCATCATATCCCAGTTATTACTATTATGTTCACGTATTTTGTACTTCCATGGTAGGTGGGTAGCCTCCAAAGTCTCTCCGTTATGCTGTGTTGAACACAAATTACAGGGATCTCGGCAATCTTTGCTTCTGGATGTATGTATGTGTATATATCACTGTCACGAATCCCTGCTCTGCTCTAGTCATTTTGTTTCGAGTTATATCGATTTAGTGCAGTGCTAGGTTATTCGTATAGTAAATAATAATATTGCTTAGATGGGTATTTATTGCTGTATGATATGAGATGATATCTACTGTATTTGTGGTCGAAAACCCAGCATTCTGGACCTGTTTAATGATATACTATGTGTTCTATTATTACGTGGTTTCCAAAAGAAAAACAATTTGTTCAATTGGTTAGATCCTTATCGTCTGGATCGAATCGAATCCCAATGTAGACTGTAGGATAATGCATGGCCAAAGGGGGCTGTGACGACTGCAACCGGAGAGTTGGATGGAAACAATTAATTCAGCTCCCAATTAATCCGTGTTTTCATATATTCCCTTTATTCGAGCCATGATTGAGTTGGTCAAATTCCCCTGTCTATGTTGCTGGGCTAAGGTTATGAGTGTTTATTATATTATTGACTTACGATGGAATCGGGAGCATTTTGTTTGGATCAACAACCATTTTGTGATTTATGGTAATTTATGATATGTCTTGAATGCCGGTTTCTTTTGTTCGTGAAGTGGTTTTAACTTTTCAAAATGTTTTTTGGTATGGAGTCTCACTTAGACTTGATTTCTAAAGATGGGTTTGTTAACCAAGTAAAGAGATAGTGTTTCCTTTTACTATCTCGATTTGAAACAAAAGCGAGGATATTCTGGACATCAATATCTCTTAGCACAACCTTCCACATGAGACCAATATTGATAATCCATGCTGCTCTGCTGGTATTACATTAATCTATTGTAGTATATCATTGTGTTTCTGTTCAGAGATGCATAGGAGTTACAGTTCCTCTCTTAAAAATGCACATGATATGCTGCTACACGTCTACATTGCAAAATTTCTATGCAAGACAGTTTGGTTTTAAACTTGCATCAAAGGAACATCAAGTGTCTGAAGTTCATTTAGGGGTGAGTTTTTCCCACTAAGGTTTGCAGTTTTTGGTAGTTAATCCCCTTTTGATTGGCTGGACTTTGGAGAGTATATGGAACTCCATGCAAGATCAAGACAGTTTGTTTTTAAACTTGCACTAAAGCAACATCAAGTGTCTTCCTTTCATTTAGGGGTGAGTTTTTCCCATTGAGGTTTGCAGTTTTTTTAGTTTATTCCCTTTTGATTGGCTGGATAGTGTATGGAACTCCATGCAAGATCTGTTTTATACACATTGACTACCTTCAGCTAAAAGCCATCACTAAGTTGTATACATTTCATCAGAATCACCCATGTAGTGATTTGAATACTCACATATACGAATAGAAACTCAATAGGGAGAGTAAGCATGCAAATAGAAAGCATAATTCCACATTGTACACTATGTTTTGCACTCATTTGTATTATTGCGCCAAGAGGCTCTCTACAACCCAGTATGAGGGAGATCTTGTAACGTTTGTCGATATTATGTCGGCCAAAAATAATATTGTCGAGTATGGGAGAGATGTTGTAATGTTTGTTACTAACAAAATAATAAAAAAATAAAAATTTTAATTATCCGCCAAAATAAATGTCGGGCACAAAAACAACCTAAAATGGGGGAGATGTTGTAATATTCCTACCTAACAAAACAATAAAAAATAAAAAATTTAATTATCCTCCAAAAAAAATGTCAGTAAAAAACAACAATACAATATGGGGGAGATGTTGTAATGTTCCTACCTACCTAACAAAATAATAAAAAATAAAAAATTGAATTATCCGCAAAAAAAATTGTTGGCCTTGCACATGGTTTTAAAACCATGTGAAGGCTTCCTAAACAACCCATGGTTTTATTGTACATGGTTTAGGAGAGCCTCGCAAATGGTTTTAAGACCACGTGCAAGGCCTCCTAAACAACCCATGGTTTTAGGAGGGCCTTGCACATGGTTTTAAAACCATGTATGGGGGAGATGTTGTAATGTTCGTTCCTAACAAAATAAAAAATAATAAAAAATATTATATGTCGGCCATAAATAATATTAAATATTAGTAATACAAATATTATATGTCAACCTTAAATAAAAATGTGTCTTTTAGTTTGAATCAAATCAATGGCTATATATAGGACACACCAAAGTTGATAGCTCCTTGAGTGCAATACTTAAGAAGAGGTTTGCACCTCGAGAGATTTGATCCCTCTTGGCACTTGATAGAGCCTAGGTTTTGGATCTATGTTGATTTAATACAGGAGTACAAAATTTTAAGAGAAAAAGTTTGAACATGTCTCCAATAAAATACAATGATAGGTGATGAATCAAGTTTGGCCAAGTTTCCAATAAAATACAATAAAAGGTGAGTAATCAAGTGTGACCATTTCTCCAATAAAATACAATAAAAGGTGAGTAATCAAGTTTGAGAATGAGATAAGAGAAGAATAACTGCAAAGTGTACATTACAATTAATCCACACAATCTAACTAAGTTTATTGTTGCGGAATCTGAGGATTAAGAAAATTAGAGAGCTGGTATTCTGGTATTCCAAGATAGAGGTGGTCTCTAGAGACATCATTACAACATTAGGCACTACTGAGCATAACTCAAGAGTCAACACACAAAGAAGTGTAAGAAACCAAAAGATTTCCATATGCAACACATGATTCATTATCAAATTAGATCAACCCATAGGGTCATCTTATATAACAACAAGATGTAAGCAACTCCCTTGAAGTGAGGAAGAGTTTGAGGTTCACATAGATTGGTTAGAGCACATTATGACATCTTTAATTTTTGCCTTGTTATGTGCCCTGTTCTAATGTTCTATTTTAACTACCTAACCAATCATAAGCTTAGTCAGTCTCCTAGTCAACTCCCCAGTCGACCACCTAGTGGATCACTTAGTGAAGCTCCTAGTTGACTCTTCTAGACGAATGTTGACTGTCAACTAATTGTCTCTAGAAGATCCATAGGTGTGATGAATTAGCAAAGCTTGTTGTTCCAACACCCCCATCAACACAATGCTCTGAAGATTCAAGAGGTGAGATTATTTCTGCACCCCCTCCATAATTGTAGCTCCTTGAATCCCAAGCATAATTATTTCACAACTTAGTTTTTGATAAAGGATTTGTAAAGATACTAGCAACTTGATCATTTGTCTTGTTATAGACCATATTCACAACATTTTCTTGTACTAACTGCCTCAAATAATGAGCATGAAGCTCCACATGCTTCATTTGATTGTGTGCAACAAGATTTTTTGTAACCTATCTTTCGCTTTGATTATCACAATACACCACAGTTGATGTCTCGATTGGAAATCCAAGTTCACCCATAAGATGTTGAATCCACATGGCTTTTGTGCTAACATGTACGACACCATGATATTCTGCTTCCAAGGTCGATAAAGAAACCCCATTTTGCTTTGTACTAGACCAGACAATAGGTTTCAAGCCAAGTTGAAACATATAACCAAATGTTAACTTCCTCCCATCTCCATCTCCAACCCAATTGGAATTAGTGTGATTGATCAATTGGTTTTGTTTGTCCCTACAATACTTTATACCAAGTTGATAAGTTCCCTTGATATCACAAGCAATTCACTTTGTGGATTTAAGTTGATTTCCTCACAAAACTTGCATAAGCCAAGAAACCATAGTGACAACAAAGAAAATATCAAGTCCACTATGAGTTAAATAAATATGGCTATCGGTAAGCTATCAATAGAGTATAGCATCGACTTTGAATCACATTGTTGACCAACAAGGTGTAGTGCAAGGCTTACAATCTACCATTCTAAACTTCTGTAAAAGGTTCATTAGATATTTAGGTTTAGAAATAAAGATACCGTCATTCATTTGTATGACTTGGATTCCTAAAAAGAAATGCAATAGACCAACATCAATGATTTCAAAGGTATCTACTAATTGTTTCTTCAAACCCATAATTAAAGTTATATTGCTTCCAATAATGACTAAGTCATCCACATACAATGCAACAATGAATATTTCATCTCTTACATACAATACATAGATACTATGATAAGATTCATAGCGTTTGAAACCTAGATTGACGAAAAAGTGATCAATCTTTTCATGCCAAGCCCTAGGGGTTTGTTTCAAACCACACAAGGATTTCTTCAATTGGTACAAAAGATTGCTCTTCATTGAGGCCTCATGGAGTAGCCAATTACTTGGAGAGCATCGTTTAGGGGATGTGGAATGTTTTACATCATGGAGGAGGGATCCGTGCTCTAGTTGGCATGTGGTAGCTTGGTTTCT
Source organism: Pseudotsuga menziesii (assembly GCA_001517045.1). Taxonomy (NCBI): domain Eukaryota; kingdom Viridiplantae; phylum Streptophyta; class Pinopsida; order Pinales; family Pinaceae; genus Pseudotsuga; species Pseudotsuga menziesii. The sequence continues at coordinate 363,016 of LPNX011160164.1, read as the reverse complement.
TATTTAGAGGATTGGAGATGTCTCAAGGACACCTTGGGATTCGATAGTGTTCTAGCAGGGGGTAGCTAACTCAATGGAGTACTTTTCTTTGGAGGATATATGGAGTTAGTGAAGGCTCGTTATGGAGTGGTGTGGACTTGCCTTGCATAACTACATCACCTTGGAGTTATCATTGTGCACGATATTGCCATTGGAGCATGGCACTTGTACTCTCGAGTGCACGTCTCATTTGTGTGGCCTACAAGGGCTCATGTAGGTTGCTTGTAAGGGATTTGGCCCACATAGCATTGTTGGCCTCTCTTACCTCTTATAGAAATAGAGGAAGGAGAGAGTCTATACCCAATCATCACATCAACTTTTTTACACTTCTCTTTGTACTTGTCTTCTTGGGGAGATTTGCTAGGGTTTCCTCATGAACGCTAGGAGAAGCTAATGGAAGGAGGACATCTTGGTTGGAGTTTCCTCTTATGATTACCATTTGTTCTTATAGGGGAGACATTGGTGATGACCTTGTCTTTCTCTCACTCTTGGATCTTCACTTGTACTTGGTTATCTCTCTCTCTCTCTTGAGGTGCTAGGGTTTCTTAGTCTTCTTATGAATCTTGGAGAAAACTTGGAGATCTAGGGTTAGGATTTTACCCTTGGAGACTAGATATTAAGGTTTTGAGAGAAAACCCTAGAGGGGATTTGTGAGAAGAAGAGGAGGACTTCTTGGTTGAACAAGGGCTTGATGATTTAACCTAGCTAGGGCCTTTTTGATGGTTGGATTTTTTTTACTAGCCTTGAGAAAAGGCTATGGTTTTTTTTTACATATCCTATGACATATGCAAATTTGAATTTCTAGCTATATGTTCTTTATGCTTTGCTATTTACAATCTAAGTCACATGGTTCGCTGAACTTCAACCTTGAGGTTTGACATTCAACAAACCTAAAAAAAATTGAAGTTTGACGAGATTCGTCTAACCTGATAAGCGAACCTCATTTCGAACCTCAAGGCGAACATGAAGTGAATTCGAACTCCAAATGAACCTCATTATGAACCTCAAGGCAAATCTAAAGTGGGGTGAATTTTTTTTTAATTTGTTTGATAAGTTTTTATAAAGTTTAAAAATGTATGGACTTAAAAACCTAACCTTATTAGGTTAAAACCATATTCAAGAAAAAAGAAATGTTATTATCTACATGGTTGGAAGGCCTTGTTTATGTTTTCAGTAATTTGCAATTGGCCTTAAGTAGTGTGGCGAAAGATTCATCTAGTTCCTCTCTTACCCATGCTTTGCACCTATTTCAAGTGCAAAAGATGATCTTGCCGCAATTGGTGACATTGGTGATGATCCTAAGCCTAGTGCTGATAGAATTCCACTTATTGATGAATATGATCATAATTCTAGTGTATTTATTACATGTGCTCTTGTTTTAGAGCTTTATGATGTTACAAGTAGGCCACAAGAATAGAAATCCTGACCATGGCTATTTGACATTATGGTTTCCTTTTAAATTTTGAAATTTGAAGACTGTTCTACTTCATTTTGTAATTTTCAATTGCGTGATGCATTATGTGTTTAAATTTTGTGACTTTTTAAGGGATTATAGGTATCTCACATTATGGACATCTTTTCAAAATTTGAAGTTCGAAGAATATGTTCTACTACTTTTTGCAATTTGCTATTGCATTGTATGTTTAATAAGGCCATTGATGATTGGATTTTATCATGATTAAGTAACTCATGAATCATATATGTTTATCGGTCATGATTCTTACTCGTATATGTTTATTGATGTCGATTTTTAATTATTTTAGGTCATATTTCATTTTTAAAGAGCACACACACACACACACATATATATATATATAGAGAGAGAGAGAAACCTGATGTCAAACCTCATCCAAACCTCATCAGAAAATTCGAACTTGAATCGAACTTAATGGTTGTTGAACCCAAACTCGAACTTGAAACTTATGACATAGTTTACAATGATTTGTCTTGTTGATTTGAAATAAGTACAATAACAAATTGTTGAATGATTTAACATCTAAAGTAAAAATATAAGGAGCAACATTTACTGTTGTTAGAGTACGTTTTCAGATTTGGTTCTTGGCTAAGTTGTAGGAAACACCTCCCCCCCACGTCCCCAAGCCCTTTCCTGTTGGAAACGCGGAAACACGTACCGTACAACATGGAAATGTGTTTCCGTACAGAGGAGCGCATTTCCTTAAAAAGAAACGCGTTTCCTCTGTATGGAAACACGTTCCCAATACAGATGTGGTCCGAAAAGCTGCGTTTCCAAGAAAACTTTGCTTGGTTGATTAAAAATATCACCTTATTCAATAGTAATTGGTAGTATTAAATGGTAATATTAAATTCTTGAAGTAAAAGTGGCATTCTCCTTATCTTTCATTTTTTATCCTTTTACTTAAATTTTTAACATTACCATTAATTGTTTCAGGATGTTTGAGAGTGGTTCCAACTTTATCGGACTTCATATGCAGAACGTAGCATTTTAGATCCCAATCAAAATTCAACAAACTTAAGAGTTTCCAGAATTTCAAGATTACAAAGTTTCCATTAGTTTCTATTATGTACGAGGGTATGGAATTGACATTTAATCAAACACATCAACCTCTGTATGTACCTTTATGTTGGTGGTGTTGATCATTGAACTCCTTTTTCATGACTTTAATATAAATGTACTCTTCACTTAAGCAAAATCACTAATTAAGCATGGGAAGCTTTTTCTACCTTATTTTAATGATTGGATTAGGAAGTTTCATCAAAATTGTAAGGTATTGAGTCGTTTACTAATGTCCTTGGAGAATCAACTTTGAGATTTGAGTTAGAAGTAAGGGCTAGAGGCTAGAAGAGGGAGGCATAGGGTGTTATTGATAAATAGGATCCCAATATAGGCAATGATTCACCAACATGTATGATTTATGATTTATGTTTCACATTCACTATATATATATATCTCGTGTTTCCTTGTTTCCAAAATTTTGGGGGGTCACGTTTCCAACGCGTCCCCGTTTCAACGTTTCGTGCAACTTAGGTTCTTGGCTATAAGTTTCCCTAGAAGAGACGAAAACGTATATCTTGGTTTGGTATCTTTTCTCCTTGAATTGCTGTGAAGTTTGGGGCTATGAGAAGTGATATTGTGATCTTTCAGCTATTGTTTTAAACTTTAATTTATAGTAGTCCTAAACATTGAAAATTCTAGGGCTGAGATTTGAGAAACTTTCTAGGAAGAAAGTGAAATTTTAGCTTTGCATTAATTACGGGAGTGCACTAAATTTCAACATGGTATGAGAGCTTATTTTTTCTAATATCACTCTTAAGTAAGAGGAAGTTTGTATTTCAGTTGGAGTTTACTTGAAACAAATACTTGACCTAGTTGAGGTTGTTGGGTGTGAAAACCTAAATTGCTTGGGAGAAGAATTTGTACCCTAGAAAGTTTTTTGTCCACTTAATTTACTCCTGATTTTGTGCATTTGAGGCATTTACAGGATGTGTAAGGTGAATCTCGGTCCTAAAGAGCATGATAGGTTGGAGGGAGCTTCTAACTTTGTTCCATGGAAGTTCAAGCTTCAAATTCTTATGGAAGAAGTTGATCTTTGGGAGTATGTTGAAAAGGAGATTCCAGAACCTATCGATCTAGCACAATTGATCACCCATTGAGAGAAGGAATCCAAAGTGAAGAGCATCATTCTTGATTTTGGGAAGGATCATTTCATCTTGCACATTATTGATAGGAAGACTAGTAAGAAGATGTTTGATGCTTTGTTTAATCTTTTTCAAAATTCTTGTGTTTCTCAACAAATGCTCTTACAAAACCAACTCTCAATGATTCATATGAGTAAGACAGATACTATAGTGATATTTTTTACTAGGATTAGTGAATTGAAGGAATAGTCGGCTGCCATTGGAACTAAGGTTGAGGATCAGGAGCTAGTATCCATAGCCCTTTGCTACGACTCATACTAGCATGTGTGATTAAACCCCAAAAGTACAGTGCTAGCACAACCACAACTTAAATGTGTTACACACTATCATCTCAGTAACCACCTCTCTACACTTTAGGATGCCTCCTATCCAACTCAAGGGGTGCTTCCATAGGATATGATTATTAAATCTCAACTATGAGGCACAAGATGATGTGAAGAGATGGCCTTAGCTTATTGTTAGGTCTTTTTTGTAGTGTAGATAAATAGAGGGTGATGGGAGGACCATGAAGACTAGTGCCAATCACCAAGGAAAATGGAGTCAAAGGAGGCTAGGCCAAGAAAGGGGTGAGTTCATGAAGGGTTAGGCAAATTAGGACTACATGCACATGCCATAGATAAACCCTAACATGCTGCAAAAATGAATGTAGAAATCATCTAGGATGTCCCAAGAGCGGTGCCACATCAAAAAATGTCAATTAGCATGTGACTTGTGCAATGAAGTATTAGAAAGCAACAATTTTGGAAAGATGTGGGAAGCAATGTAATATAATCATGCATAAATTATCAAAGGATTGCATTATTTTCTCTCACAACCCTTCCAAAAGGACAAGTTTTATCCTTCAATTGGCCCTAATTAACTAGTTCTAGTTATTCTAAAATTCATTAGCAACGTTTAGAAATAGGAACAGGGATGCCACACTTTGAATGGAGATTAAGGCCTTACACTTCAAGTTGCACCATGAAATATATGTCTATTAGTATCCAAAAGGGAGAGAGCTCTAAAAATCCAACCATGAGAAATGAAGGAGAGAGAAAAACCTTATATAGGTTTAAGCTCCTATTCCTTCTACAATAAAATAATAATAAAACCCTAGATCTAGCCTACAATGTCGTAAACAAATCAAAGTACTCCAACAAACCCTAACAAGTTCTAACAACATCCATGAAATATGGTGGTAAAATCCACAAATACAATATCCAAGAAAAGAAAGGCCCAAGAAGGGGATGCATCCATAAAATGAGGGTGTATGATGACGAGAAGAAGCCAAGCCTAGCCTCCAAAGGCTCTCCAAAGATATCGCTTCAAGAGAAAGGCCTCAAAAGGTGGGGTGCTTCATGTAATAAGGTGAATGCTCTCTATTAAAAGGCTCCGAAAGGACCATGTGGAAAAATTACGATGTGACTCTTTAAATGATAGTTTTGGAATTGCTAACTTCCTCAATGTTTATTGAATTTTCTATTATAACAACTTTTTGGAAATCTCATTGCCTCTCTGCATCAAATGGCATTGAGATGGCATGATTATGGGCACTCTATCAAAACATAATTGCTCTCAAAGCTAGGATGCCCCTCCAAAAATGTTCCATAAAAATGGCCTAGATGAGTGTGTAAATAACCCTCCAAAGGGTGGGAGCTCATCAAGGGAAAACCAATGAATGTTGAACAAGTTAACAAGTGCAAAGGGTTGCTTCCATACATCAAGGGGTCAAACCCCCAACCAACAAATAGATTTATGTGAAATACTCCATCAAATGGGGAACAACCTCAACATATGTGCAATGATTGTCCATATAACAACCAAACCCCAACCTCCATGCCAACTCATTAATCCATGGAGACCATAACTCAAAAAAATAGGAGCATCCAACTCAAGAACAAGTGTCCACAATAGCCAACTAACACCTTGAAGAAGGGGATGACCCATCCACATGGCATTAAAATGCTACTACATGTGCCACAAGAGAGAAACAAGGAGGGTGCTCAACCAAATATGAGACCAATAGTGCTATGATGCCATCCATGTTCCAAGGATCAAGAATTCTCCTCAACAAATGGGCTTCAAATTATCCATATAAGCCATCTAAGTGATAGTAGACAAGGGTGCTCCAAGGAGAACCAATCTATATCATCAAAACATGCCAAATCATTCTCAATAAGCTAGAGCACTCCACTAGACATGTTAGTATGTCTTCAAATCCAAAGAGCATGCCAAGATATAATCCATGCAATGAAAGTGCTACATCAAACCACCCATATTAGGGCACTCCACAAAGAGATAATCCAAGTGTCATGAACAAGTGATGCATGAGTGGAGAACAACATCATAATCATCCATAGGCACTACATCATGAAAAGACATATCCCATAGCTACTAGCCCAAATGTATCATGAACATCCATATGCGAGGGCATCATCAACATTAGGACATGATCACAACATGAACCAAAATTCTAACATCAAGTAACCTAGGCCATAGCTCCATCAACCCGAAACGTCTGTGGAATGTGTGACAAATTCACATGTGGATACCTAGGTCAAAATGGGGGGTAACATCTTTAAAGGGCTTGCTCCTTCTTGGGCAACTTTTCTTTAGGGTATTTGTGGTCAAGAAAATATACCAGATTTCCCAAAGCTTTGGGTTGATCTCATGTTGGAAGAAATCATATTATAGACTGGTCCTAAACAACAAGTGGAAGTGGATGTTATTGGTCTTGTTAGGAAAACAAACAAGGGTAGCAAGAAAGGATTCAAAAAGGATGGGACAAATGTAGGAAAGGACTTGAGTAAAATCATATGCTTTCAATGTTGTGAAACGAGACAAAATGCAAGATAGTTGTTAGATTATTGAGAAATATGCATTAACATACAACAATATATTACTAACACGTAAATCAATAACTAGAATCTTACTAGTCTAATATCCTATCAACGCAAGCATCAGATAATCAATAACATATGCAAGAAAGGAAATAAAAGAAAAAAGAGCACCAATTTTATGTGGTAAAACGTCAAATGGGGAAACATCCATGGAAGGATTGATCTTATTATTCTTCAGGAAACTTCCACTCTTACAATCTTGAGCACCGCCCACGTATGCTTTACACCACAGCTTTACAATAATTCAAAATACAATTCTCATGTTCTTTTCATTGTTCCTTATGTGTCTCCTTCACCTCTATTATATAGCTAGAGGCATGGGAGATCACATCCCATAATACATGTGGGATAAATATGTTTCCACCTCTCTTATACAAAAATAGTAATAAGAGAATTTTACTCCATGGTCCATGTGAGATAACTCATTTTTCATAAGATGGGGAGTTATGAAGAGCATTATGCCTTCTTTTGCTAGGTAGTACATCATGACATCTCACATCTCACTAGACATCATTACACATTCCAACATTCCCCCTTAATGATGACGAGGGAGATAGAACACAAGTGGAGGAAGATGACATTACATTAGCATTCCCCCTTGATGACAACTTCCCACATTCCCAATAAGTTACGAAAATGCACAAACTTTGCCTTTGTCATGGATTTGGTAAAGATATCTATCGCTGGTTGTTTCGTGAGTCAATGCTACAAACAGATAACACCATCCACAACAAGATATCCTAAGTCACCTGACACGGGGACACAAGACACGAGGATTCGAGTGTCCGACACAGACACGGAGGACACGGGGATTCGAGTGTTCGACACGGACACGGCGACCCTGGGAATCAGGACATGTTATATATATATATTAAAATTAAAAAATGTAGACATATAGCTCCAAATTTTTACAAATATTCAATATAAATCAGAATCAAGCCTTCAAATCTTCTTCACCTGCAAAAAAACCACTCTTTGAGCTCTCCCAACATTTGCAAATGACAAAACACAAGTGAAAATTCGTTTTTAAAGAGGGCCCTGCCATCTTTTTCTCTGTTTGAGTGTCCCGTTTTTGGGACACGTAGTGACAGTCAAGGGACATGAGTGTCCGAACATAGGACACGCTGCAGAGACGTGTCGGACACGCTCTGTCAGCGTGTCCGTGTCCGACACGCGGACACGGGACACGTAGCCCAAAACTAGTGTGTTCGATTTCTTAGAAGATATCGAATGTAACGATTATCAAGGTCAATGTGTTTGGTCTTGGAGTGATCAACTGGATTGTATGCAAGTTGAATTGCACTTTGATTGTCACATCTTAACTAAGTAGGAGAATTCTGAACTAGTCCAAGCTCGATAAGAACATGTTGGATCCACATTGCTTCTTTAGTTGCTTTCTTAATTTCCTTGTACTCTGCTTCACAAGAAGAAAGAGAAAGCGTTCTCAACTTCTTACTGGACCATGAAATCGAACCTAAACCAAGATGAAAGATGTACTGTGTAATAGACCTTCCATATATATTGTCCCCTGTCTCATCATAATTTGTATAACCAAGAAGTGAAACTGAAGCCTTGCTAGAATAGAAAACGCCATAATGTTATGTCCCTTTAAGATATCCGAGAATTCTCTAGGATGCTTTCCAATGGTTGTCATGAGGCTTTTGCATAAACCTAGAGACCATGCTAACAACAAAAGAGAGATCAAACTTGCTATGAGTAAAATATATCAAACTCCCCACAAGCTGACAATAAAGAGTGGCATCAACAAGAGGAGTATAAAAATCAACGGTTAACTTTACTTCGGACTGAAATGGTGTTGGAGAAGGCTTACAATCACTCATATGAAACCGTGCTAGCAAGTCAAAAGCATACTTAGACTAAGAAAGGAAGATTCCATTAGCCATGTGCCAAATTTGAAGACCCAAAAAATAATGCAATAGGCCTAAATATGCCATTTCAAATTGTTGCATAAGAGCATTCTTCAATTCTCGTATTAATGAAAGTTGGCTTCTAGTAAGGATTAGATCATCCACATAAAGAACCACAATGAGGACATCATCAAAGTACTTAACATACAAATTTGGATCAGATCTACGCCACTTGAAACCATTCTTCATGAAATCAGTAATCAAGTTTTTCACACCAAGCCCTAGGTGCCTATTTAAGACAATATAAAAACTTGTTCAATTTGCGTACCAAACATGAAGTTTCAGAGGTGATAAAACCAAGTGGGACAGGTCATAAAAATTATAAAAATATAAAAAAACATGAAAAATATAAATCCCAACAATAACAATTCATCCCATGCAAATGAGTAAATACTACATTCATCAATGCGATGTAAATCATAATGTAATAGGTTCAGGAGGTTCGAAGTTTTGTGGGGGGCGTCCAAGAGGTTCGAAGTTTTGTGGGGGGGCATCCAAGAGGTTTGAATTTTTGTGGGGGGTCATCTAGGAGGTTTGCAACAAAGCAAAACATTTCTCCCTGTGTTTCGCTGAGGTTTTCCCAAAGAGAAACATCAAGAAACGTTTCTCCCATAGTCCCCCCATCCCGGGGATGCAAGAAACGCAGGAAACGTGTTCCCAACTTTGGGGGACGCATCCCCATGGAACACTGATAATAATATCCAAAATGGTATCCTAGATCTCTCCTTGGAAACCATAAACAAATAATAACTCTGAACTAACTCCTAAGTGACAAGTCAAACAAATAGCTTCAAAACATGTGCAAGGGATCTCAAATGATGGTGAGCTCCATTAGATGCATGAATAAAATAGTATAAAATGTAACCATATGCTAAAAATAGCCCAAGGAGCAGGTCATAATCCTCAAAAATCAATTAGCTTGTCTCCTAGTGTAACAAACCTCAACAAATGTGCCAACAAATAGCTCCAAGGAATAGGAAGGTGTGTTAGCATAGGTCCATGTGCAAAGTTTGTTATAATAAACTGCAAGTCCAAGAATAGGAGGATGACCCCATTAAATATGTACTAGGTGGATGTTACACCTCAAAATATGTGCCATGAAGCAAGAATAGTTGGAGTGCACCAGGAAGGGAGGTGTCAATCAAGTCAATGATGCTATCCCAAGGCTCAAAATAGGCATATAACCTAGGGTGCTCCTCCATTAATGGAAACAATGCATAAGCTATGCATCATGTAACGATTGGGAGGCTAAATCTCATGAAAATATGTGCCAAAGGAGTGCTCCACAGAAGTGATGATTAACCATGCCACATGTGCTGTCCAAGAGCTAGGAAGGTCAATATACCCTAGGTTGTTAGCTAGATCAATATAGAAACTCATGCCAAGGAGGAGCACATGCAATGTAGAATATCCCCATGCCCCCAAATATGTGAAGAGTGCCAAATAAGGGGAGCGCTCTATCCCATCACATGAATAACCCCTCAAATGATACTACATCACCACCTTATTGCCAAAATTACGTAGGCCATTCTCCTACCAAGGAACATGTGCCATGAGCAATGTCTCACCGTTGACACCAAAAGGCCAGACAACCATAGCAATGAGTATATGCATGAAGTGGTAAACTGAGATGACCATGAAAAATGATATATAAACTGACAATGAAGATAATAATCACCATCTCACCAAGGTGCCTCAATAATAAACCAATGGAATAATCTCTCCAAGAAATGTGCTCTAGGGGGCATTAATAATAAGCAAACAAGTGTGCAAACCAACACTACTCCTCAAGACAGCTTGACACCCACCCAAAAGGTGGTTGACAGAGTCATAAGGGAAGTATTGAGGAAAGTGTGCGCACAAATCACAATACCCTTGTGTCAATCAAATGCTCCATCAATATCACCTGCATGCCTCTAACATTTGTGATGAGAATCACAATTAGAACTAGGTTGTAATCAAATGATGATTTTTGTTATGAGAGTCACGAGTGTAAGGCTTGATACAAGATGAAGGGGAACATGACCAAAACCCAATTGTCTGGAGATTGCGTAGTAGGACAGCAGTTTCATTGAGAATGGAGAGTTAATGAGGTGCTACCTAATGCTTTCCTTGCTGTTTTTATAATCATGCTGAAAGTATTTATATTTATGCCATTCCATGAGAAGATTGCATGATATCCGTCAGTTTGGAATAAAATCTCTCTTCGTTGCATGCTTGTTCAGACATAGAGCAACTATTTTTGGGCCTATTTTTTGTTAATTTCCAGCTTTTAAAAATCTGCATGCATTGGTCAAATTATGCATGATAGGACAATATATTAATAATGCAACAAAAAGAACTATGGAAAAGTAAATATAATCTATCAGTTTGTGGTGATGCAGATTAGCAAAGAAATTTAGATCGAAGACCAATAAGTGCTCAAAGCATGACATGCAATATAACAAATAAAGACCAGTGCCTTTAAGCAAATTACGAAATGGCATGCATGACCTAGAAACGTAGTGCAGAATCTTTAAAGTTTTTTTAAAACATCAAATAAAATGTGAGTTAACTAACTGAAAAAAGAACTAGTTAGGGGGGAGGGGGACAGTGGCTTGAACCACTCTTTTGAGACTTTTACAAGTAAATGGGACAGATTTAAGAAACACTCACTGCTGGTGATAACAGCCAACAATCAAGCCATACCAAAGGATTGAAACTAGGCCTAAAAAATAGAGAATAAATGATCTTTTATGGGCTGCTTTGAAGACTGTTAGGACAGCAAGAATAGATTCATGTGCTTGTACTTGGCTGTCCCATTGAAACCTGCCACCTGTAAGTTCAAAAGACATGCATGATAAGGCAGATTTAAGGTGTGAAATAAGCAAATCTAAGCATGCAAGGTGAAATAAATCAGATGCGTGCAAGAGAATTTGCCCTTTAAATAGATCTACTTATGAATTTTCAATAAAAAATTGGTAGATCTTAGCATGCAATAAATCTACTTGTGATTTTCTTTGAAAAATATAGGTTTAATTATTTTGCATGAATAATGTAACGAAAATATTGATTTGAAGTTTAATGTGGAAGGCTGAGAAAGAGAAGAAAGGTGCCAAGAAGTAGGCAATGGAGTCAGTAAGCCTCAAACTTTGAGGTCCTTGCTTTGGATGTGTCTGAGAGAGGAGAGCTGCTCAATGATTGCTTTGATCTTCTCAAAAAATGCAAGAAGAATAGATCTCCTCTTCCTGCAACTCAGTGGTGTAGTCTACATGAAAGGTGTTAATATAGAAATATACAAAATGATAATAAGACTAAAATTAACTATCTTTCATGCACACTAACATTAGGATCTATTCAAGTGTATTTCTATACTCTAGAATGAATCCTAATCAACTGAGTAGTAATACCCCTTCAATGACCAAATCAAGCTACAAGAATGAGCAAAGCAATTGTAGACATTAACTCATAAATAAAACATGCAAGAAAATGTGCCACACAATAACGAGTCGAGATCCCGATGACCTCCAAAGTCTTTCTTTATTCCAATGATCTTCCAAGAGAAGTATTGCAACATTTCTCTAAGTATCAACCAACAACATAATGAGAGGGGTATGCTTGCTTTTATGGCAAGAATGGAGAGAATGCACTCCCCCTAGATGTCTCATGCATACAGGAGGGAGTGCACCACCTCTAGGGATTGACTGGAGCTCACTAGGCCCTCATGCACCACCTCTAGGAGACTTAATGCCATCTCTAGAGTGGACTAAGACTAAGTAGGCCCTCATGCGCCACCTCTAGAGACAACTGGGATTGAGTAGACCTTCATGCACCACCTCTAGAGTGAAATGGGGAGAGATGAAGAGTTAACTACACTTGAGTAAATTGACATGCAATGCTCCTGTAGTGAACTGGAGCTCTAGGGGAGTGTGCCCCCAAAAGGAATGTTCCTTTTTCTTAAATCAAGGAAATGGTCTCCATATGTGATAATTTAAGAAAAATGGCCCCAAAAAGTGCACCAGGCTTCACATGTGTGTCTAAATGGGGTTAAGAGGTGTATTAAGGTGTTTGACACCCCCCTTGACCACATATGATAACATTATTACACATTTAGTCCCTTAGAGATGTAAAAAGACACCTTTTTACAAGGAAAAACATGATGACACACTAAAGCATGACATAAAAACTAAAAACTTAGACTGTTGATTTCTGAGTAGCATTGAGAGTCATTCTCCAAGAGAATGGCGGACCTGGTCAGGGACCAGATGGTTCATCAACATTCAGTATGGGGTTGAAACTCAGCTTGTGGTTGAAACTCAGATTAGGGCTGAGAACCATTCTCCGGGAGAATGGAAGACTTGGTCAGGGACTAGGGGGTTTATCAACATAATTTAGTCTAGGACTAAAGCTCAGCCTGGGGATGAGAGTCATTCTTTAATAATGGAGGCACTTGGTCAGTTACCAAGATGTTGAACTCGGTCAACCTTCAGCCTGAAGCTGAAGAATCTGGTCAAGGACCAAGAAGTCCTAGGTTGGGTCTAGGTAAGCAAGTTTCTCCTCTCCTTGGTTAGTGGGCTATGGGACCTTTGTAAGGGCCTGACCACCCCTTGTTGAAGTACCTAGCACATGATCTTGGTACCAATGAGGAGAACGAGATGAACAATGAAAATCTTCCTTATTTATGATGATGTACTTCAAGTTGACATGTATGGACCATGAAGACCGAAGAATGCTTGAGATGACTAGTTGTGGTCATGAAACAACTTGAAGGACCAAGATAGGGAGGAAGATTCAGGTATTGAGGAAGGACAATGAGGGTGAGTAAACCTCCAAAGAGTTCTTGGAGTTTTGTTCATAGGAGGGGATCAAGAAGGAGCACATAGTTCCTCAAACCCTGCAACAGAATGGAGTGACAGAGAAGAAGAACATAACATTGGTAGGAGCAGCCAAGGACATGCTATTTGATCAAGGATTGCCACTACTCCTATGAGCCAAGGCATACAGGACTGCAATCTACATTCAGAACAGGTGTCCCCACACAACTTTGGGGAGGAAGACACCTGAGGATTTCTTCACAGGAACTAGGCCAGTTGTGAGTCATCTACGCATATTTGGGAGTGTCTGCTATTGTCACATCCATGCTGACACTAGGAAGAAGCTGGATCCTTCTAGTGAGAAGGGGCTACTAGTTGGTTACAGCGAGACTTCTAAGGTATACAAGGTATATATTCCGGCTCGCAAGAGGATCATTGTGAGTAGGGATGTCCAATTTGATGAGGATAGAGCTTACGAAGATCTATGGACTTACCAGCAAAGGACTCAGGAGTAAAATTGGAAGAGCCACAGGTACAGGTACACGTACAAACAAAGGGCATAGGTTCTGATAATCAGAGGGAGTCAGGTAGACAGGATCCTTTGGTCATTGACTTGGAGGATGAGCCACAACAGGAGGAGGATATCCAACAGCCGCAACAGGTAAACACTAGTCCATGACCCAAGTGATTTAGGTCCATAGGTCAAGATTCCAGGCAGGTGACTCTTCCACAAAGCTCCAAGAGGTAGAACAAACCACCAAATAGACTTAGCTATATGGCACTAATGGAAGAGTTGATTAACTCTAAGCCTTCCAGTTTCGAGGAGGTTGCACAACACGATGTGTGGCAAGAGGCTATGGTTGAAGAGTGTGACTCCATCATGAAAAACTAGGTGTGGGAGGTTGTGCCGAGGCCAAAAGGAAAACGAGTGGTTGGATCCAGGTGGATCTATAAGGTAAAGCATGCAACAGACGAAAGTGTGGAGAAGTACAAGGCACGCTTCGTGGCAAAGGTGTATTCACAGAAGGAAGGTATTGACTATGAGGGGACCTTCACCCCTGTCACTAGACATTCTTCTATTCAGACTATCATCTTATTAGCAACAGAGATGGGTTGGCACGTTCATCAGATGGACGTGCGTCGTGAAGACTTCCTTCCTCAATGGAGTTATAGATGAGGAGGTATTTATTGAGCATCCCGAGGGGTTCAAGGTGTAGAATGGGGAGTCGCATGTATGCAGGTTGCAGAGAGCTCTTTATGGGCTCAAGCAGACACCTCGGGCATGGTCCTCGAGGATTGACAACTATCTATGGGAGATAGGATTTCAGCGGAGTGAGGCTGACCACAACCTGTACTTCTTGTCAGGTGAGGTACCTTTCATACAGGTTTTGTATGTAGATGATCTCTTTCTTACAGGAGATGAGAGGTTGATTGACGATTACAAGTTCAACCTTGCAGTTGAATTTGAGATGAAAGACCTTGGTTTGATGCATTACTTTCTAGGTCTGGAGGTCTAGCAGAGAGATGGGTGCTTCTTCATTGGTTGGGGGAAGTATGCAGTAGAGATCTTGAGGAGATTCAAGATGGAGGACTGTAAACCCATGTCCACGCCTCTAGTTACCAATTGGAGGAAGATTGATGCATCGAGATTAGAGGAGTTTGATCCTACTATTTATCGTCGGCTTATCGGGTCTCTCATGTATCTGATCAACACACGACCAAACATTAGCTTTGCAGTCAACTCTTTGAGTTAGTTCATGGTGGACCCTCGAAGAGTACATTGGACAACTGCAAAGCATGTGCTTCGCTACATCAGAGGCACAATAGAGTATGGATTGATTTATGAGCGCGGTGGGAGTATATAGTTAGTAGGCTTCATAGATGCTGACTCGGCAGGATGTGTAGAAGACCAACAAAGGACTTCAGGTTGTTGCTTCAGCATTGGGATAGGGGTTGTCTCTTGGTTCAGTAGGAAGCAGAAGTCAGTTGCATTGAGCATGCCAGAGGCTGAGTACATAGCAACCAGTTTGGCAGCATGAGAATGGATGTGGCTGAAAAAGTTGCTTTCAGGGTTTATTCGAGTGTGACTTGGAGGCTACGGTGGTTCGTTGCGACAATCAGAGTGGCATCGGTTTATTTGAGAATCCAGTGTTCCATGATCAGAGCAAGCACATAGACATCCGTTATTACTTCCTGACAGACTGTGTACAGAAAGAGACCATTCGGTTGGAGTACATTAAGACAGATGAGAAGGTGGCGGACATATTTACCAAGGCACTTTGCAGGCACAACTTTGTGAACTTCAGAGACAAGTTGGGGTTGCTACTGAATCCCTTCCTCGTTGAGAGGGAGTGTTAAAAAGTGGCAACAAGGAAGGTATTCTATCATTTGCATGTGTCCTTTCTTGATAGAAGACATAAAAAAGGAAGCCAGATTGATCTTTTCCTCTATCCAAAGTTTATACTCCTCTATCCAAATTTTATACTCAGGAAAAGTGCATTATGTGATCTAATTTTAACTTGACTTAATGGAGGTACTTTTATAAAGTTAAAGTGAAAAATAATTTAAGTGATGGCTAATCTAATCTTGGCCATTGATCTCACCGGAGGATCTCATCCATTGATCCATAGTGAGAGTTAGGGTTTTTGCTTGGCCATTGAGTTAAAAAGGAGATTCATTTGGTGGAGAGGACACACAACATCGTTGCTTTGACACACTCATTGTCATAGAGAGAGAGAGAGTTCTTGCTCATAACTTTTCAGTCGGAGAGTGAGAGAGAAAATTTGCAGAAGAACTTTGCAGAGAGTGAGACTAAATGACATTTTTCGGAGATCGACATAGCAACTTAGAAAAATCATAGAGGGATCGTACAAGCTAACATAGGGGCTGTACATTGCTGACGCAGGAAGCCGTATACGTTGACACAGGGGTCGTACGCTGACGCAGAGGGTGGTATGCTGATGCAGGGCCGCACACACTGATGCAGGGGTTGTACGATCTTGTTGGGGTTTTTTAGTGAGTTTCAGTTGTACGATTTTTCCAGGTTGGGTAAAATCGATTTCTAGATTGTATTGTTCCATATCTTGCTAATACAAATTTCTTTGCAAATTGTTGCACTGGTTTTCCCATCTTGGGTTTTTTTAGGGGTTTTCATACCAAAAAATATTGGTGTCTCTATTGATGTGATTGTTGTTCTATTTTTTTCTCAATATTTATTTTCCGCTGCGAAATTATTATATTTGTGAAGAAACTCATTTGTGGTTATCAGTAATAAAAAAAAATTATATATTGGGTAACTCAAGATTGGGTTTTAAGAAAATTTACATTCACAAGATACCATCCAACCTCCAAGGGCAAGTACCTTGGATAGCCTTCTGGGCCCCAGATAATAATTCAGCTTAGCTCCACTACCCGCAAGCATCCATAGCCTTGATGGAGTTGTCATCGTGTTTCCCTGTAGGGGCAAATGGCCTTACATCATACAAAGGATGAGTGCTCATTCCTTGACCACTGGCTAGTTTATTCACATTTATTTCATTTAGGCCTTAGTGTTTAGAAACACTACTAATTGCAGTTGGGCTTGCATCATTTAGATATAGCATTTATGTGCACCGATGCATTTCAATTTAACAACATTTCAAAGAGTACTTGGTTCGAGGACTAAAGAAAGGGCCCAGTCACTCTAGAGCCGAGACATAAGCAAACATGGGTCCATCATGCATAGAGGCCAAAGTGGGGGAAGGCTTATCAATTTCACAAGTCCAAGTCATAAGTCAAAGGTCAAAATCAATAATGGAGGTAGACTGGATGGGTGGAGGAAGTGAAGGATGACACTAGCCATAGCAAGGACAATAATCAGGTTTTCATAAAGTGGGCAACAAGTGAGCATATGATAAATACTTACAATCATAATCATTCAACCATCTATGATAACAAGTCCATGAAAAACATAACACCACAAGATTACCACCTCATGTCACTGCATGCCAAGTAAAAGCTACTAAGATAGATGAAAGAGACAAATAATAGTACCATACCCAAATGCATGTTGTATACCTCAATCACATGCATCCATCTCTGATATAACATGAAGCACATTCTAACTGAATGATGGCAAAGGAAAAGGGCACCAACTTCCGCTTTGCTAAATGAACCATAACCTATCCAATATATCTCAATGGGGTCATACAGGGCTAAGTCATGACAAGGGGAACTGGAAATATGCTCTGCATCATCTGAATAGCTCAGGAAAGATAACTCCACCACTGATCATCGTATGCTCAGCTCATGTAAAGGGCTGGCTCATGCCTCTGACAAACTGCTTTGCATCATAGTATCCCTGCTGCTATGAATGTGACAACAGTAACTTACCGACAATATCAGTGAAAATATCATAAAGTATCGGCAAATGTTGTGAAACCTCAAAAAAATGCAAAAATAACCATTTTTTCAAATTTTTAACATCTAAAGCAACACCAACATCAAATAAACACGTTGCTACATAAATATGAAAATACAACTAATATATAAGATGCATAAGATGCCATGAAAGGGCATATGAAGATTTACAAAGAAACTGCAACGAACCAAAGTGGGTGTGGACCTTTTATAGAATTTGACATGTGGGCTCCCGACTTGGAAATCTATCTCACACTAATCTCAATGGACAATGGCGTGGACCAATAGAATTTTCAATAAATAACAGTACAATGACCCATGATTTGATATTTCAGCATGGAATACACATGGATTTGACAAGCAATCTGAACACTTGGACAATCTGAATGCAAATATCTTGAACTATAAGACTCACGTAGTCAACTTGGAAGCTTAAAACCCTTTTTTATTGACCATTGATTCATGAACCAAACCAAATAAATTGATTTGATTACACTAGGATTTGCAAAATTTCTGGATAACAATAGGGTGTAAAATATTTCCTTCCGCTGTCTATTGGAGTTATAAGAAGTTGGAATCCATTCCACTCTCTTCTCTGTGGAGAAAACAAGGGAGTTAAAAAGGGTCCATCATTAGTCACTTGGGCTGTTTTCACCCTTGATAGATAAAAGGGAGGTCTTGGGCTCACTGATATTTGTGCATAGGGTTTATTGGCTATCAAGTGCATTGTTAGGGCAATGGAACATGGGGCACCGTGGCAGATCCCTCTTAGGTATGGGTTGGTGACTGCCTCACATGTTAATTGAATCAAGGGACCATTTAAGATCTCTGATGTTATCACAAGGGTAGTTTCATTCAAGGTGGATGGTTCAGCAATGTTAAAAAACAGTAAATAATGGAAGGAAATTTTGCAATAACTTAATTGGGAATTTCAGGTGCAATGGAATGGGTGGGATCTGACAGCCAGATCTCTCTGACTTAATTGGGAATTTCAGGTGGCATGGAATGAGTGGGATCTGGCAGTCAGATCTCTCTGGACTTAATTGGGAATTTCAGGTAACATGGAGGTGGGATCTGGAAGCCAGATCTATCTGGATCTTCTGTACACCAAAAGAAGTGGTGGAATATTTTGGCAGTCGTGCAAGATGAATATTCGAGAGCAATTACTAGGTGCCATCAGCTGGGAGCTGTAAATAAGAATGCTCACTTAGTTGTGCAAAATACTTCCAAGATTGAGAGTTATTTAACAAGCAGGAAAAAGGTTCTGAGCTCCATTTTGAAAGATTGGAGACGACAATAACATAGAACTTTCTTCAACCATGATACAAAGAAGCTTTATGAAACAATGAGTCCTGGTCCTAACATTTCTTATAGACTTGAGAAGATAGGGACTGCAGTATGCTGTAGAAATGTAGCTCAAGTATTGTAAATCTGTTTGGAAAACAAGGAACTCTTTCAAATCATGAGTGATAGGGTGGATGGTAATTGAGTCAGATTCTGGTGATTAATGCTAGGCTTCATATATCTAGGCAGATAGATGGAATGTGCTTAATATGTCATAAAGTGGAGACTATAAAGCATACCTTCTGGAAGTAAAGTGGCCTAAGCGTTTGGGGATGGATCAAGTCAGAATTTTCAGTCCTCTTTGTGGGTCCTTTTGAGGGGAAAGGGTTCTATTCTTGGAAATAGCTTGATGACCAAGAAGCATGGGGGGTGTTTATGGAGTACCATTCGTTTTTAAGGACTTTCATTTCTATATAGGAGATGCATAGCTACCTTTCGTGCTCATGCCTCCAAACTCAATCAAGGAGAAATGTGTTCAAAGTTGACTTAGCTGATTAGCTTTCATCTAGAATGGTTGTTTCTCATACTTATATTTATACATTAGAGTGGGGCTAAGGCCTATTTTCTAGCTGTACTTTCTTATGTTGGGTGATGGAGCACCATAAATTTTTAGTCTGATGATGTTCATCTAATTAAATCTGTGTGTTTTAGATGCAATTTACAAAAATAAAGGAAAACGGGGATCCCAAAAGTTTGCAGATGCCCCATGTAATGACACAAAATTTACAATGTATGACTCAGACATGAGAATATCACTGATGGCGATCCGAAACTAACCTTTTAGGCTGCTAGGCAGGAAAAATTGGGAAACCATAGTACATTACCCTTTGTTTTTCTGTAAGCACCACTGATACGTCAATAAATCACCATCATATAATATGACTGGATGGGTGCCATACCAATGTCTCTTCCACTGCTCATACTACTATGCCAGTACAGAATATAGTCCAGGCCTCCATCATATGGTTACCGAGGACCAGCTTATATTCAAACAAAAGCCATTATCACGGGTGCTACTCATAGTTAACCAGAGGCTGTGAGGCATGAAGAAAAAATAAAAAATTTCCCATAGAGATGATTACAGGGGTTTATGTAGACCCCCTAGACCCTGTTATCACCTGGAAATTACCACCATGCAAAAGTAGAAAGGAGTTCAGAAACACTAAGAAATAAACACTGCCGCCTCGCTTACTTCCCCTCACTTCCAACTTAGTGCCTACTAACTTCAAGGGGGTAACATTTCAAGGGGGCATCCTTAAATGATCTAGGTACTAACTGCAAAATCCATATTTATTGGTAACACTTAAATCAATCTTAATGCTTGCTGTCGTAGACTAAATGTTCAATTAATTATAAAAAATAGCATGCTAAATCTGTCCCAAACACCAGAATTTTGCACAGAAAATGATGCAGAAAACTAGCCTAAATTATTGGCACGAGTCTCAATGCAAGTGTATGCAAAAAACTGTTAAAATAAGGTCCTATAACAGAAATTAAAGCAAGTTAATATGATTTTTAAGGCTCTCTATGCTAAATTAAAGGCTGTTTTTAAGTATTTTTATATATTTAAACTTTTCCAATGAACAGAAATCGAGAAAAATGTAAGGTTTCTCTCTATTTCTGAGTTAAGAACAAACTTACAGCAAGTGAAGCTTGCTGTAATTTAATAGAAAATTGTATAAATATGAACTAAGATGCCTAAGCTATATGCCTAGAATGCCTATTGGGCACAATTTTTTAGATAAACAAGTCGTTTTTCTTTTATGCAAATAATTAAAGAACTAGAACAAATACACTGGTGCCTTATGGAGTCAGGAAGATGAAAAAATGAAAGCAAGTAGGGAGGACAAATTATCCAAGTCCTACTTCTTAAACTCTATCAAGATGAAAATGAAAGCAAGCAAGAGTCTACGAAAAATATAGAAATTCTTACACACAACGAACAAGAGATAGTCGAGAAATAATTGCTTCATTGTCTTTATTAACAAGGCTTGTAGGAGAACAAAGCCCTTAACAAGTATGGACAAAAAATGACTCTCCAAGTTCTATCATCCTTAATTGAATGGGATAGATACAATCACAATCCTGTAGAAATTTGGACAAAAATCAGACTTTTGCCAAACACTTAGATAAACCCAGATTTCAGACTTTAACTGTCATTAAGTAAAAATAGTTTACATGCATAAAAATCAATAACCATGAAGCTGAAACACTGAAAAACTAAGTCTGTAGCAGCGGAAAATAACATTAAACAATAGACTGATAAACCCATTAAACAACAACAAATTTGGTCAATGTGACCCTAGAAAACTTCCTTTGGGGAAAACCAGTCCAAGAGAAATTTTATTTCAGCATTTTCAGGCAAATTATTAATTTACAGCAACATTTAAATCAGCATTTAATGACTGTACCAGTTCCTTGATTTCTGTGCAACACCTTGATTTTTGTGCCCAGCTAACAGTACGGCCTCCACAGCAACAACCCACCTCGAAACTTGTGCCCAGCCAATCCATACACTATACAACCTCCTCAAAATTCGTGCCCAACAAGTATAGTACAGATTGTATGGTACAACAATTCGTACAATATGGCCCAACTGATAAAATGTCTTGGGATGTGTGCCCAGCTCCTTGGGATTCGTGCCCACTTGAGAGAAAATTCTATCCTTGTGATTCTTGGCCACTTGAGAAAAAAAACAGCTCCCTCTCTCTCTCTGAAAATTATCCTAGCCAAAATGCTCACTCTTGGGAAATGCTTCCTGTTTTGCACACTACCCTAGGCTCTCTCTTATAACTTGACAGTGAATTTTCACCTTTCTCAATCCCTAAATCCAGTGGCCAAGATTAAATATTGCCTTTACAAGATCAATGGTTGAGAAACTTCCCTCCAAAAGCGGTTACTTTTAATTTTAATAAAGTCACCATTTACTTTATGAAATAAGTGCACTTTATCTCATAAAGTCACTTTATAAAATTAAAACAAGAGAATACTTAATAAAAAGTCCCATTACATAAGAGTCGCTTTAAAACTTTATAAAACACCATTACAAAGTAAAGTAGCCTAGCTAGTGCATGGTCACTTCTGCATATAAGACAAAAATATGTGGAGTGCCTCCAGATCTAAATAGCTAACACTCCCTCTTAGCGAGGGAGGTACTCACTGCCATCATCATCAGCTCCCGTCCTCAAATCCATCACACTTTTCGCAGTAGGAGCTCCCTCTGAACCTGGAACTAACACTACTATCTGTACTGAACTCAAATTTGAAGATAACCTCCTGGGAGCCACCCTGAACCCTAAGCTCCTAGGAGAATCCACTCTCCAATATTGAGAATTGGTTCGCACATATTGGCTGAGTCTCCTTCCAGTACTCAGAAGAGACTCCCTCCCTTCCATTGGAACTCGAGACTGTAACCTTGGCGCCACTGCAACTTCAAGAGCCTCCTGCTCCTCGTCCGATTCATCAACCGTGGGTTGTGCACTAAACTTGTATAGCTCACCGAACCGATCACCAATCAACTGTGGATCAATCAGTCTCACTCTTTCCGAGTATATATAAACATGTTCTAGATCATCTTTGTAAATTTTCCTTTAATATTCAAACTAGGGCTAAATAGTGCATACAAATCTTTGTTGATAACCACATATGAATATCTTTTGCAGTATGCAGCGGAATATAAAATTGAGAAATAAATCACAACATCACATCACAATATTGGCACTATTATTTTGGGTATGGAAACCCCCAGAAAAACCCAAGATGGGAAAACCAGTGCAACAATGAGATATAGATTTTCTTATGAGAAAATATGGAGCATTTACAATACTGCAAACTCACCCAAACCTGGCGAATGCAGTTACACAGCAGAATCACTGGGAAAAACCCCATCTAAACCTCAGCACCCTCTTGCGTGAGTGTACAACCCAGTTGTATGAAGCTCGGTGATCTTGCTGCTCGCTCCTTCGTCTTCCCAGCTAAATCCTTTGTTTGACTTTCTCTTCCTATTTGTATCCTGTCTCTGTCAGAATACAAGTGTGTGTCCTCTCCACCAATTGATCTCTCTTTTATAACTTTAGGTAAAGCGAAAACCTTAATTTCACTTACACCTTAACTAGTGTTTCACTAAAGTTAATTTAGATCACTTTAATTTATTTTCCAAAGTAAACTTAGGAAAAGTAAATTAAATACAACCGGTTTCCTAATTTAAGTCTTCTGCATGCAATAACACATGCATGTAGGAAGACCTTCCTTGTTGCTGCTAGTTTAACAATCTCTATTTGGAAATATGTACACATGTCCCCTTCGGAACAATGTCGAATACCCTGCATCCTCCAAGGCTAAGATCGAGAGCAACTTAACCCTCATCCATGGAACAACGAGAACCCCATCATTAGAGGAAATTTGGGGTCTAAAATGGGCCTTATAAGAAAACATTCCAACAATAAGTTCTTGTGAGTTGGATTTCAAGAACCAATAGAATTTCAATAAAATGAGTCAACCATAATGGTTGAATTGACATTTTTGTCATAAAAAAAACTACCTTTTTGTTCGTATTTTCAACATATATCTCTGTGCTTTTACTCAAATTTCGATCGGGAGGGCTCGTTGGATGCGGAATTTGATTTTGCATCCAACGAGTACCCACACTACATACTTTTGACGGACCCCGCTACCCAAAAAACAAGAAATACTTGAAAAAACGTGATGACATCATCATCACATTTTTTCAAGTATTTCTTGTTTTTGGGGTATGTCATCACGTTTTTTCAAGTATTTCTTGTTTTTGGGGTAGCGGGGTCCGTCAAAAGTATGCAGTGTGGTACTTGTTGGATGCAGAATCAAACTCCGCATCCAACGAGCCCTCCCGATCGAAATTTGAGTAAAAGCACAAGGAGATGTCGAAAATACAAACACAAAAAGTAGTTTTTTTCTTTCTTCCTCCAAAATTAATAAATATTATTTTATTATTTTAACTATTATTTTATTATTTTCCTTATGAGGCCCATTTTAGACCTCAAAATTTCTCTAATGTCTGTTCGATGTATCCTCCATGACTAAGCTGAAACCTGACATTTCCAACTCCTCACACTGCACGTGTCTGTCCCCCTTTTGACTAAACGAACCAGTCAGGACCAGTCTCATAAATGATACGGAATATATGCCTTATTTCGATCATATGACAAGAGGCTCCAATGTCAATTCACCAACTACCATTCTGAACAACTCCATTGCTACTGGCACTAGAAATAAGGGAGAACAATGAGAACTCCTTCTCGAATCTTCTCGCAAAGTCCTCTACTTCTTCTGAAGCTGCAACAATCGTATCCTCCTCCTTCTCTTCTTCTTCTTAGGACACAAAGAAGTAAAGTGGTCATATTGGATGCAAGCAAAACATTGAACTTTGCTCAAATATTTCTTGGACTTCTTCTTGCTCTTTGCAGAAAGAGCAACATTCTCTTCATCAACTGCGTTTTGTTGACCTATGGAAATGGATCTAGATCTCAACTCCTCCTGAGTGAAGTCATCCTGAAGTCTAGCCCATGAAGGCAAAGTCTCTCTCGCCCTAACTGCATGCACAAAGTCATGCCAAGGTTGAGAGAAACCATTCGAGGCAACTCTCACCAATTCGACATCATTCACTATAACATACCCAAAACTGAAAAATAAATATTTACTATTTATTTCAGCAAAAACATTATGTTAATTTTTATTGTAAAGTTTATGATCAAGTGGGTCAAGGATGACTGTAATTGAAGAATTATTTATTTTAATAATTAATAAAAGGCGACACCTATTCAGGGGAGACTGTTAAATGAGTGTTCACTGACACACTAGGAGGAAGTAGCAGCGATAGAAGGCTAGTTGACAAGTGGCAGCACTAGCATTCACTTTCTAGCTATTGTAGGAGCATAATCCCTAAAAGTGGTCATGTTCCTTGAGAGGGGGAACTGAGCTGGTGTCTCATTAAATTCTAAAACTGACCCAAAGACCTAGGCAATCTTATATAAACCAACAAATTGAGCAGGAGGCTCACTACTCATTCTAATTCTGAGAAAACGAACTTTGTGATTGTTGCACACTGAAAAGTCAGGCACACAAAGAATTTGATGAGGGGATAGCTAAAGTGATTTGTTGAGTTAAGTTTGCTATTGAGTGCTAAGTTGTAGAAGTCTGCTATGTAGCAGAGATCTTTGCCCTAGTGGTTCAGTGAACAAGCTCGAGGTCCTAAACAAGTGATTTGGCTGCTTCAGGAAAAGGTTGGGTGGAACAGTTTCCCTTGGGTGTTAGTCCGTTTTCTGCAACACATCCAGGTTCCAACTCTATATCTGTAATATGTTATTGTTTTACTTCTGTTTTCAGTAAGCTTTAATTATTTTAATTGAGGTTGTAGTTAATCAGTACTGATTCAATGATTAATGATTTAGTACTTACATAGAAATTGTTCAATAGAGAAATGAATTTAAAATTACCTCCTGTATTTTTCGTCTCACCGAAGTGACGTACTCTAGTATATGAAGATATGAAATTATGTTTGAATAGTAGTACCAGAATGATTGAATAAAAGAGTATCTTCGTTATTACAGAAAATAGAAGTAATATATATATATATATATATTGTTTACAGTCTACTGCTAGTTAGAAGACCCGGTATTTAGTTAAAATACAAGTTACAACTCTTAATCCAAAAAGATAATTACAGTTAGTAAAGCCAAACCTAAAATTACAGAGCAAGTATAGGTACATAAATTAAATTCAGAGTAACTACTTTTATACTTATGAAGGCATTTACATTTCTCAAACACATTTAACTTCAAAGCTGAATAAAAGCACAAATGTACATATCCAAGTTCCTCTTTAATACTCCGCTTACAATAATCCTTCCAGGATGAGCGTTCTGTCTCTTTTTAACAAAATTTAGAATTAAGTTAAATAACCCGGGGTTTAAAATGAACAAGTGAAAGAAAAAAAATAGGCTAATTTTCATAAGGGCACCTTAAGCCCGGATTCTTAGCAGCTAAATTATTAAATAACACCAAGTCGATATTATTGACAAGTCATAGCACTGGTTACAGGCTTCCGATTATCTGGTGTTGTTTCTGCAGTGTTTCTCTTACAGAACAAAAGTTACAGGCAGCCTTAGGGCTTAACCTTTTATTGTTCGAAGCAGTATGGTTAAATAAACAAAGCTATTTACTCAAAGCTTTACAGTTTTAAACAAAAAGAAGGAACCCTAGATCTGTTATAACTAGGTTCATTGTTATCTCCACAGTCATATTAATAACAGTCAATAGAAGAATAAACAACTCTGAAATCAATCTTTTAATAATAAAAACCTCATCCAAAAACCTCGTGGAGTCTAAATGACGGTCAATATTCTTTGAACAGGAGTTATGGCCTTTTCTCTCAAACTATATTTAGGATGGCAGAGATTCCAGGGCCAAATGTTTCAGTAATTTAAGCTAACAAATACATCATGGTTGTATAGCCATAGTTGTATTATAAATTATAAACAAATGGAGAAACTCATTAAAATAAAGCGTAGTATAAATTAAAAACGCAGTTTTTATTAATACAAGCAGGGAACTCTCACGAGCATCATCCCGTAAACACATCCATTATAAAAGTGAACCAATAATAATTTTTGACAGAGGCTTCTAGCTCGAACCCAAGAATCGACAGTAAGCTTTACGGCCTTCATACCTCTTTAAACATAAACAATAAAAGATACAAGAAGAAAGCAGAGGTTTAAATAGTCGCTGTAGAAAAACCTTAAGAACAACTTTGGCATCATTTACTAATAGCCCCGACAGGTTTTGTTATAGACATGCTTCCCTTATTTTCTATCAAAGTAGGAAACTGTAATGAACTTTTCTTCTGAAACCAAACAAAATCGACATGTAAGGCCCATGGCCATGACACTGTGTACTGTAAAAACAATTTAAACTGTGAAGCCTTCACAGGCCAACAAAAAGAAAGTGAAGATACTACACATAGATATACCTAGCGTAAAAAATTTACAAAAGTACTATATCATCCAAAAGGAGGTGACTTAGTCACAAGGCGCCACTGATAAACTATTTATTTAGATTCAGGAATTACATAGTCGCTTAAGCAAACCAAGTTTTCTTTATCGAACCATCATGGGTGTGTACAACGTTAACAAGTCTTTAAAACCAACACAAATTACAGAGTGGCATAGTCTTTTAAAAAAGACTCCACAGGTATTACAAATACCATTACAGTAAAATACATTTATACCAAAGCAGTTATATCACTTTCACCATGACAGGATGTGAAAAGTTAAATACCAAATGTTTACATACTAAGAGACCAAGTTTCAAACCCTCAGAGCCACGCAAGGTTAGCCATGGTTCTTATTGGTAGGAAGACCCTCTCAGTCGACTTCCAAACCAATACTTTCATCACGGAAGAACCAACCTGTGAATTACCTGCAGAGAAAAATGATAGTTTTGTTAATGGCGAAAATGTGGTAAAGGAAGGAGAACAACTCAGAGGTACAGATGAACTTACCTACTTCAGCATTGGCGGCTCTCTGAGAAAACCCATCAAAGATCAAAGTCTTCTGAGATGAAGTGTTAAGGTGTCGAGGGCCAAGGACGATGACTCCATCATTGCTGCTTGCTGTGGAGGAAATGCAAAGAAGAGCCCGTAAAAACCATGTAACTGTATGAAAAGAATAACCCACACATACCAAAACCCCATTGAAGTGATGGGCTCGTTCTTTCAAGAAGCATCGAAACACTAGGGTTTCATTGTTCTCTGTTGATGACAGTTGGAAGCCGTAGCAAATTCACATGGCCTGCCTTAAAAGCGTTTCTTGTCATGTCCTTGCTTGGGATGAAGTTAAGGTCGAATTTAAGACTAACTGCCAGAGCATCACTTCAAACCCAAACCCAAAGTATTTGGCATAATCTACCACAGTAGAAAATAGTGTAATACTATAGTTTATGTTATAATGTTTTATTTGCATTATATTACATACCTGCTGTAATCCGCCGAATGCACACCGTCAGCAGAAATCTTTTGGACTGTTGTTTCCCAAGCGAGAAAGGTGTGGCCTTGGGGGCAAGCAAAGAGCTAGGTGTTGTCACCTGATCCCAGCTCCTGCGTCTAGGCTAACTCCTAACGAAGCCAAGGGGGGTAGTCCCTACGGAAAGTTACTAAGGTTATTTGTGTTTTAACCGTTTTTAGTGTATGATGTGGATGGGTGTTGTTTATGAGTTTTTTGGTGAAGAAACTTACAATAAAATACCCACTAAACACTTACAAATAGAATTAAAGATAACCAATCACATAATAATTGCAGATTAAAAGCAAAGCATTCGTGATACGAAAAGAAGATAACTAGCAATGATTTAGACAAATTATAAGCAAATTAAACCAACGACCCATTAAGGGAATTTTGAGGTAAAAAATGGGCCTCAAAACAAAAAATGTACTATCAAAATTCACTATAGAAGAGCTAATCACATTCTAGAGGATGACATCATCTATAATAGTTGAGGTGGCATTGGTTGAGTTAAGAATGCTTATCTGTCAAATTGTAAATGGTGAGTGAAAACTCATAGTTAACTATATCAATGTTGTAAGTAAAGTACTCATTATGAAAATAGTACTCATAGATTATTTTTTAATATAATATAAATGTACTAAAGTACTCTTAAAGTACTTAGAAATAAAAGTACTATTTATATTTCAATATAAAATAAATTACAAATACAAAAAAACCAAATGTTTTATTCAAATGTAATTACTTTTTTATATTTCAATATAAAATACATTACATATATAAAAAAAGTAAATGCTTTATTCATAACTAAAATTATGTAATTACTTTTTCAATATTTAAAATATATATGTCAAATCTTTATTTAAAATCAAAATCACTTAACATCTTATAATAAAAAACAATTTGATGATTAATATTTTTTGTTTTTTAAATACTTACTATATATATATATTCTCATCCGGTTGAATTTTAATATTAAATTTTTTTTCTAAAATTTAGGTATTATTCAATGTTTATATTTTACTATCACCTTTTAACCTTTGAAACACCTACATCTATATCAACATAAATTAGACATATACATTCAAGTTACAAAACCAAATAAATGCATAAAATTTTAATGTAGCCATTTGAATGAACTATTATATCATAATAAAATATTATATTATTATAATTTTTATTGAATATAATAATAATGTTTATTACATATAATCTCATTTGCTTAATATTAACTCAATTTTTTCGTTGTAGAAATTTATGTACTGTTGCTTCATCTCAATATTAACATTATTTTAATTTATTTAATGATGTTATTAATTATTGCATTAAAATGATATATAATATACATAATATATATCACAAAAAACTATTAAAAATGAGTTTACACGTGGATTTGAAGGTGTGTTAAAAATATGAAAAATAAATTTAAAACATTTTTTTAATTTATAGTTTTATATTTACATTTTAAAATTAATTTATATATATATATATATATATATATATATGAAATGACAATTTATTCATTTAAATTTAAAATATTTAAAATTATAAATACATGGTTTATAAACTTATTTTGAATATTGAAGAAGTAACTTATGTTTCAAATTTCAAAATTAATATATTTTATTTTATGAGTACATTGCTTCATAAGTACATTCATCATATTATATTTAAGAGGTAATTTATGTACTCAAAAGTACTTTAGTTTTAGTCATATCAATCATATTATATTTAAAAGTAATTTATGTACTCAAAAGTACTTTACTTTAGTTTTAATCATATCAATCATTTTATATTTAAAAGTAATTTATGTACTCAAAAGTACTTTACTTTTAGTCATATCAAAGATGATTTTTTTATTGGTTTTATTTTAGATATCTTTTCAATTTAACTTAACCATGGTTGCATTGGTCATAGTGTAAGAGATGAGTTGTAAATATACCTTCCCCACAAAATGTCTAACTCATAATATTTTATTATATCTCTTATGAGACCCATTTTAAATCTCAAAATTCTTTTAATGAGTGCCAAATAGGGTGCAAGAGATTGTTGTGCGAGTGCTTTTTGGTACGTTTTAATGTTAGTTTTTAAAGGTGAGTTGATTATTACAGGGAAAGGGGATCTCCAAGATATACCTTGCGGTACTGGAGATATGTCCGAAATTTAGGCTTTGGTGGCTTTGTACAAGGACATGTTTGTTGTCAAAGTCCCAAGGGCGTGTTCAACACTACACCAACTAGGAATGTAGCCTAATAGTGCCCCCAAGATCTAAGTACAGTGGTTCTAGCGTCCCCAGGCGGAATTTTCTCATACAAAATCTAACCGAAGTGTCGGATTTTCACTTATCTTTGTTGGGTGGTTACTTTTATTAGGGTGACTTGGATTAAAATGTGAGAATTGGAAAAGTCTACGGCTGCTTCTGGGTATCCCAACTAGGTAAAGCATACACAACGTAGCACAAATGTTTATTCCGATTTTAATTAGATGTGAAGATTGTAACAACCCTCTGACAGAGAGCACTCTTGATCCACCTTATAGCGAGATTAAAGAGATTTATATGAAAGTTAAAACAATATAGTTAAGCTAAAACACGAAAGAAAGACTCTCCGGCAGCGAGCGCTCTTAACTTGCTATTCAGCGAAGTTCAAGAGTTTTGGGTTCATTTTATTAAACAAGTTAGGAAACAAGAAAAATAAGATACTACTAATGCAAGAAATATGTTGGCCAAACTTATGCGTTACTTTTCTGATCAACCTCCACTAATCAACAAAGCCTTTGGGTGGTGTTACCAACTAAGTTGGATTTCTAAACGAGCCACCAAAAATGAAAGATCACTTGTTCAGAATTCAAAGTTCAGAAGTTCTTGCAGGCCTTCCTAGGTAAATTTTTTAAAATTTTTTAACATGTTCATATCCCATGGGGAATTGTAATAAAATAAGTTAGCATGATGACTTTATGTAAAAGGTTTGGCTTCTTAGGACTTATTTATTAATGCATTATTCTAGGGTGTTTTTTCTTGTTAATTATTTATTGTTTTTAAGCGATAAATAATTTTCGAGTTTTTCACCCAAACCTCCAAAGTTGGAACAATCACATTAATTAATTAAGTTTTAGGAGGTTATTAAAACCTATGTGTCGATATATATTACCATCCTAATCATTATTTTGAGTCATTATGAACATGTCCTAAGTCCTCCATAGGTTTTTTTTTAATTTCCGAAAAAAAAATATTTTTTCCTTTTTTACAAGCTTATTTTTAATAAGTTAATTGTAAAACCCTAAAAAGTTATAAAATAGTGGCTAAGAGGTTATTTTTGCCATGGGAGTGCTCGTTTTCTAACTCAGAGCACCCACTTAACCCCTAGACCCACTTTCCTAAGTTTTCGAGTAATAATTTATCTCCAAAATTAATAATTACTCGAAAAAACAAAAAAAAGACCAAAAAAATGGAAAAAACGAGAAATTCGGCAACTCACAAAAAATTGGAAACTTGAAGAAAATCGATTTCGTGAGTTGGGAAAGATCAATAGGATTATTCTTAAAGAGTTACAAGTCACCAAAAAGGAAAGAAATGGTTGCTAAATATCAAATTGGATTTTTTCCAAGAGGGGCGCTTTTCCCAAGAAAGAAAGATTTGGTTTGAGGTCAAGCTTTTGACATTTTGGGTAATTGTCTTCTTTATACCCCAAAGCATGGAGGTCCAACTCACATCCAACTCATGCCAAGCTATCAAGTTCATCCTTTAGCAAGTGCATCCCCTCATGTTGAGTTTTTCTATTTAAGAGAGCAAGTTCTCTTCATTTTGGGAAGAGATTTTGGCAAGGAACTTATGCTTCTGTACTTCGTTATATTTTAAAAGGCTTTGTAGGTCAAGAACTGTGTAGTGAGTCTATGTGTGGATGAATATTGTCTTGAGCTTTTGAAGTAGTCAGTGGTGTTCATTTTCTTGCATCTCTTTGGTTAAGTTTGGCTTTTGAGGGAGAGTTGTATCTTGGTAGGGTAAGGTTTAAAAGCTTATTTGCTTGAAGATATTACTATTTATTTGTTTCACATATCTTGGAAGTACATTTTTATTTTGTTTAATAATCTTGTTTTCTGAGTTTCTGTGGCAAGTGGCACCAAATTTCTTAACAATATTTTGTGTGCAAGTATTTTGTATTAGTTGCAGGTTACGTAGATTGAAGAAGAGGTTGAGTTTGCTTACATCTTCCTGCTCTTCAACAACTAAAGAAAGGCATAGTCCCTTTTTTGTTCCATTGTAAAGAACTCCATCATTCATATACCGGCATCAAGTTTCTTCATATCTTCTCTCATTCTACAAAAATATTTATTTCTGTTACCAATTATTTTGATAATTGATATTTGGTTTAGTAAATAAAAGTATATCAATAACTAAATCTGATCTCATTTATTATTAAGGTTAGATCTGATTTGAATGTTAAAACTCACAAATCTAGCTTCAAACAAGTACTTTTCAATACTTTAAATTTTTATCTTTTAAAAGTTACTTGAATTACATGTTAATTTTTTATTGTTTAAATAAGGAATTTGACATATTTAACTGAATATTGCTTGCTGTTTTGCAGTAGAAGTAGATAAAAGAGAGAGGCACTCTGGCCAAATTTCGAAGAAACAAGCAATCCGGAGGTCCCTTTTTTCACAGTTCTCTCTTTGGCCATTTTTCTAAGGCCCTATATTGTAATACTTGTGCTTCCTATTCTACAAAGGAACACAAGTAATTTCCATTTCTAAATCATTGTAAAAGAGAGTGGCAAGTGGGCATCCAAGTGCCCACACCCCATCCCCCCAAGGGAGATTCGCACTGTTTCATGTTTTTTTTTTCTTTATTTTTTCTAGTTTATTTTAAGTTCCCAAAGTAAATTAATCAATCCGGCTGTATTCTCGGTAACGAGAGTATCGACATCGAAATTTAAAAAACTCACACTTAGATTTAAAAACTTAAAATATCCAAGACTTCAAGGCCCCGTATGCTCTACACCATTGCAGTT
The DNA here is from genome assembly GCA_001517045.1 of Pseudotsuga menziesii. Classification (NCBI taxonomy): domain Eukaryota; kingdom Viridiplantae; phylum Streptophyta; class Pinopsida; order Pinales; family Pinaceae; genus Pseudotsuga; species Pseudotsuga menziesii. Next base: position 329,917 of record LPNX011160164.1, on the reverse strand, counting down.
TCTCTGATTAGTTGGTTGTATCAGAAAGAGATATGAGTTACTAGATTTAATAGAAAAATCCACACAAGTGATTTTCTCGAGAACTTGGGAGGTTGCAAAGGGTAACTACTACAGAGTCAGGGGGCTACTCCAAGTAGGTTCATCCTCGCCTCGTTGGACACTTGGTATTACTGCTTTAGCACTCAGTTCGAAGGGACTTGACTTGTTGGGCCAAACTCACAATTAACCCACGCCCTTAATTACTCACTTAATAATCTTAAAATTGACCAACTAAGACAACTGCAATACTTCACGAGACTTCACTAGCAACCCTTACACAAGCACTTCATTAGCACTGGTCTATTTTGCAATCTTATTTATTTTTATGCTTAAGTTAATTTATATGTTGTGTGGAATGTTAATTGATGTGCTAGTTATTTATATCATTTGCAGTTCATCTTAGTTGTGATATTTTATTTCATCTCATCTCCTAGACTAATTGTTTTATTTCATAGATTAAACACCATAGTTTATTTTATTAGGGACCACCCCCCCTGGCTTCGCTAGGAGAGAGCCTAGACAGAGGAGTCAAGATCAAGTTACAACACTTGACTCTTGCTTGCCCCCAAGGTTGCACCCAGTGGCTTGAATATTTTTGCCATGTGACCTGAGGTGTGAATTAGGCGGAAACAGGTGGAGGTGAGAGCATAATTTGTGGTGATGAAGAATGGTTTCATCTCTAAGTTACTTTTGCAAAAAAAATAAAACAAAGAATTAAACAAAAAATGTGAAATAAGTATACACCCTGCACTAAAAAGTGAGTGTGAAGTGGTGGGGTTAGAAAAAACAATCTCACGAAAAATGACACAAAACGCAAATTCCCCCAGGGGGGATGGGATGTGGGCGCTGGTTACCCCACTGCTCTCGTTTAAATTCTTTTACAATTTTTATGATGAAGATGGAGTGCTTCTTAGTCCAATAAACTTGGATCTAAGAGCTTACAACAGTGGATTAAGTAACTATATTAAAGTGGGTGTCCACCGGCTTGTTTTGAGGCCTCCTTGATGGTTTTGGTCACTCCAAAACTCTACTTTTGCGCACAGACCTACTAAAAACCAGCGAACAATAAACGTTAGAAAATCATGGGAAAGACAATGAAAAATAAAAAAAATTGAAAAAAATTTATACTTGGAAAAATTTTCAGAATTTTGAAGTAAAAGCACGATTTTTCTAAGCTTAGATCTAATTAAATTATGTAATTCTTCAAAGACTAATCAGATTTGAATACTTAAATAAATATAGATTCCAAAAATAAGTGTGCAAGAATAAATCTATCTCTTATGCATCATTAACAAGTAACCAGAAAATGAGAAATTTTGAGTTTGAAAGAGGAAGAAGAGAAAGCTTTGCTCAAGCTTGAATCCTTCTGAGATCCGAAGGCATGGCATTCATGGGTACAAGATCATGTAGACTCCTCAAGGTCTAAAGAAGAGGGCGATGCAACTGAGCTCTTCCCCTTACTCCAACGTCGTAACCTGCAAAATACCCTGTTCACACTTGCACAAAAATGATCAAATCTAGTATATTTAACAAATGGAAACCAAAAGGAGCATGAATATAGCTTAATAAAAATGCTATTCTCAAATCTCAATAAGCCAAAATATCAATAAATAAATTGAAGCGTCAAATATTTACCCCATGTGTTTAATAAAACCCTCCAAGCTAGATCGATTACCAATTTACTCCAAGCATAGACAAACTAGAACAATATTACCTCAATGAGCATACATAGCACCGTGTGACATGAACACCAAGGGACCTCCAAAGTCTCAATTTTATTCAGATAATAATAACAAAGTACATGAGCAGAGGTTCCTTCCTTCCATCCAAAATGAGGAAGAAGAGCCTCTATTTATACAAAAACCAAGCCCCAAGGGGAATTAATGAACTAAGGATCAAGCTTAGTGTGACTCACTTGAAGAGGAGTCGAACTGAGCTAAAACAGAGCTGAAGTGAAGAGGAACTGACCTTCTTCACCCAACAAATGTCAACACATCACCAACCTCCCACCAACCAAGCGAGTCATCCAATCTCCTCACCAAACTCCACACGCGCGAGCTTCATCTCATCATGCGAACCGTATGGCTCATTAGCGTGAAGGAATAATTTGAAGGTTTGTAAACAAAGCTTTAATAATGAAAAGGGGAGGGGTCCACCCTCATCCCATTGTCACCCACCTCCACGCTAGCGCGAGCTTTACAGGAGTTGACGTCAACCACTACTTCATCACAATTCGTGACCATAGTATGAACTACCTTGGAAGGGTATACCATTAAAATATGATTTCTTAAAGTGGAGGGGGTCCACCCCATCCCACTCACCTTATTTTCCAAATAGCGTGAGTCTTCATATTGCTAGCATGAGCTTTCTCATGCTAGCGTCATTCTCCTTTTAATAACAAGCTCCGTGTGACTCACTTGCGAACCGTACGGCTCATTAGCGTGAAGGAATAATTTGAAGGTTTGTAAACAAAGCTTTAATAATGAAAAGGGGAGGGGTCCACCCTCATCCCATTGTCACCCACCTCCACGCTAGCGCGAGCTTTACAGGAGTTGACGTCAACCACTACTTCATCACAATTCGTGACCATAGTGTGAACTACCTTGGAAGGGTATACCATTGAAATATGATTTCTTAAAGTGGAGAGGGTCCACCCCATCCCACTCACCTTATTTTCCAAATAGCGTGAGTCTTCATATAGCTAGCATGAGCTTTCTCATGCTAGAGTCACCCTCCTTTTAATAACAATTCATAGCAATGCCTCTTATCCATAGTTCTAACTCATATCATGTGGAAGAGGGTCGTAACTCAATGAAGACCCATGCCAAGTCATCCCCACCAATTAAAATATTAACTTTGACTTTGAATTTTGACATCTTTAATATTTGGACCTTAGTGCACTTTCTCCAAATTTAGCATTTAAATGTTATTTTGATGCTCTGTTAGCCAAATGATGCCTTTCGGGATGTTTCAGCTAGTCGAAACATAGTGAAAGTGGCCCTTGGGATAAAGATGCTGCTCCGGGCTTGAAAATGAGCCCAACCACGCCAAAAATGGATTCCGAATCACACTATTTTACATTTTGAAATTTTCCATTTAAACCATTAAAAAATGGCTTAAAAAATGGGAAAAAAAAATATTTTTTCTCGGAATCGAACGAAACTCTAGGGGGACCTAGTACATGTTCATACGACTCAATTCGAATTCCTAACATGTTGAAAAACACTGACACGAAGGCTTTAATAACCTCCTAAGGCCGAAACACCAAGACGACTACCCCAACTTTGGAGGTGTGAGTGAAAAACTTAGAAATTATTAGTCATTTGTTCAACAACCAATAATAACCAAGGGAAAAACACTCTGGACTAGTCGGCTTGATGCTTAAGTCTGGGAAGCCGAGCCTTTTATAAAAAACTAAATGCTAGGACATTTTTTACAATTTCCCCAAGGGGGTATGAACGTGTATTTACAAAAAATAAGAAAGGTTAGCCAAAACTGGCTAACTCTGGAGCACACTGAACTTCTGAACTCTAGAAATGAGCATTCATCATGCTCAATAACTAGCGGCTCAATAGGAAGTTCAACTATTGTACAAAATAGTTGATAACACCTGCAATGATAAGTGCAACCATTACTATACATAGGGTAAAACTCTTGCAATGGTGAAAATAGATACTTTATTTTATAGAAACCAAAAAGGGTTTAGGAATAGATATTTATCCAAACCTTAGTTTTGTCTTGTCGTTGCTCCGTATAACATCTTAGCATGGAGATGTCCTAGACTGTAGTGTCGAGGTACCTCACTACATGCACCTGAGTAAAACAAAAATTTTATGCATTAGTCATAACGACTAAGTAAGATCATGAGTTATCCCTTGTGCAGCTCAAGGTTAGAATCAAACAAACAACAACCAACTGTCAAGCTCAAACGGTATCTTTTAAGTCAGAGTTTAAGGTCATGAATTATGTTCGGACGACAATTTCATAAAGCAAAGAAAACCGATAATAACGTAAGTAAATGACTCTTACAGCTAAATAAAAGAATTGTGAATTGTGAATTATAACATCATAGTAATTATAGTAAATAAATTTTTTATTTTTTATTTTTGAAAATTTAGGGATGTTACATGTGGTATCAGAGCAAGTTCCAACACTAGGCATGATTGGCTCACTCGCATATAAGTAATAAAAACAATGTACTTATTTTATTTTACAATTATTTCTATTCAGAAATATAAAATCTGTTTTGCAGGAAATGGAGAATGCTAAAGCCTCCACTGAAAATGGTTTTCAGCATAATAACCCTAACAACTTTTATGTAGAACCGAATAATTCAGAATTACTACAAACAGTCAGAGAGTTATAAAGGATGAACTACAAAGTGTGAAACATGATAATAAAAGAATTTTGGAGCTGAATGAAATTCTATTGGACAAAATACATAACCAAGAAAAGATAAAATAAATGCTATCGAAACTAATTCTGAAACAACGTCCTATAAACATAAAGGAAAGAAAGCAAAATATTCTGATAGTGAATCTTCTTCGGAGGTTAAAACAAGGTCACGTAGGGAAAGGCAAAATTACATAAGTGACAGCAGTGAAAGTGACAAAAAACCTAGGAGAAAGAAGTATAAACCCTACGGAAGAGATTTCTGGCGAGTTCAAAAAAATACAGCCTCCCATGTTTAACGGGGAAGTAGAGAAAGGAGAGGAAGCAGAAGCTTGGCTGTTAGGAATGAAGAAATACTTTTAGATCTACAACCATTCTGACAGACTAAAGGCTAGAATGGCTATTTACAATTTGACCAGAAAAGCTGATATCTGATGGCAAAATATAAAGAGGGTCAAAAATCTGAAAGAGAAGTACTTAACCTAGAGAGTTTTTAAGAAGTACTTCAAAAGAAAGTTTCTATATGAACAATATTACGAGGAAAGAGTCAAGGAGTTCTATGAATTAAAACTGGGTTCCATGTCCATGAAAAAGATGAGCAGCAAGTTCTTAAGTCTGCTCAGATGTGTACCGTATATAATAGATGAAAAGCCTAAAATCCAACGGTTTTTAAGTTGTCTAGCTACAAGTTTCAAAGATAGGATTGAGTTTGATAATCTGAAAACTTTGGAGGAAGCTATGAGAAAGGCTGATTTATGTTATGAGCAAAGTAAGAAAAGGCAAAGTTTACCTAACTAGAAGACTAAAAAGACAAGTCATTTTGACCAAATAAGAGGATTCAAGTCAAACAAGAGTTTTGGTAGTAAATCTTAGAACTTCTCCAAGAATAACTATAAGAAAATTGATTTTAAAAACAGAGTACCCTAGAATACTGCAACACTAAAAGGCAGGGATATGTCTAACAACTTTGTTAAAAATACTGAACAAAGGGAACCTGCCAAATGCTGAGAATGTCAAGGACCACACTACGCCAAGTACTGTCTGAATCGAAAGGGGAACATCAACAACATACACACTGTCCAGGAAGAAGAAACAGTTGGAGATGTGGCAAACAAGATGCAGAGGATAAATGCAGCTCTGGAGAACCGACAGGCTGATCACCAAACTTCCATAGTGGAAGTACAAGGTATGATGCAGATTTTTTTTGTTTTCATCTTAATTGATCCAGGTGCTAGTTTAAGTTATATATCCCCTAGCATAGTGGAAAAGTGTAACTTATCTTTAAAAAAGTTTGAAAAATCCTAGCTGGTCTAATTAGCCATAGGAACTATAAAAAATGTGGTAAATTATGTTGAAAGTTGTAATTTGTTTATGAGTCATTTTGAAACTCAAGTCAAGCTAAATGTGTTACCTTTAGGATCTTGCGATGTCTTAATAGGAATGGATTGGCTTGAAAAACACCAAGTGATTTTAAACTGTTTTCAGAAAATTTTTACTTATTTGAATAATGAAGGAGAAATAATTACTGTCATAGGAATACCTAGGAAGATATCTGTTAGACAAATTACAGCCTTACAGATGAAAAAGGCTGCAAGAAAGGGTTGTAAAGTCTTTGTTGTACACATAATAAATAATGAACAAATTAATAAAGAAGATAAACCAGGATTTGAGGATATTTCGTTCCTGCAAGATTTCGCGGATGTATTCCCAGAAGAAATTCCAGGATTACCTCTTAAACGAGATCTGAACTTTACAATCGAATTAGTACCCGGAGTAGTACCTGATTCGAAAGCTCCCTATCGAATGAACATCATGGAGCTAAATGAACTAAAATTACAATTACAAGAATTAATAGACAAACATTATGTAAAACCAAGTGTATCCCCTTAGGGAGCACCGGTCATTTTTGTTAAAAAAGAAAGACGATACTTTGCGTCCATGTATAGACTACCGTCAACTTAATAAAATGACGATTAAGAATAGATATCCTCTTTCATGCATTGACGATCTATTTGATCAGATACACGGAGCGACGATATTCTCAAAGATCGACTTAAGGTCTGGGTATTACCAAGTTAGAATTAAATATGAAGACATTTAAAACTGCTTTCCGGACAAAATACAGACACTATGAATTTGTGGTTATGCTCTTCGGGCTAACAAATGCACCAACAACCTTTATGTGCTTAATGAACAGTGTCTTAAGTACTTAGACAAATCTGTAGTTGTCTTTATAAACGACATATTAATTTATTCCAAGACAAAAGAAGAACATGACGAACACCTAAAGATAATTTTGCACGTGTTAAGAGACCATCAGCTATATGCTAAGTTCAACATATGTGATTTTTATAAAGATTAAATACAATATTTAGGGCACGTAATATCCAAAGAAGGGATATTGGTGGACCCGGATAAAATAAAAGCTATAATTGATTGACATGTTCCTAAGGACGTAACTGATGTACGATCCTTTATGGGGATAACAGGTTATTACAAAAAATTTATTGAAGGATTTTCAAAGATTGCAAATCCTATAACTTCATTACAGAAAAATGGTAAGAAATTTGTTTGGGATAAGAAATGCGAAGATAGTTTTAATAAACTAAAAGAATTACTAACTACTGCACCCATTCTAAAAATAGCAGATTCAGACAAAGATTTCGTCGTATGCACTGATGCATCCAACGAAGGCTTGGGTGGAGTATTGACACAAGAAGGTCATGCAATTGCATACGAATCAAGAAAATTAAAAACTCATGAAAAGAACTATGCAACTTATGACTTAGAGTTGACTGCCACGCTTTAAAAATGTGGCACCATCACTTAATAGGTAAAAGATTTATGGTAATGTCTGATAACATAATCCTAAAATATTTGTTTGATCAGCAAAATCTAAACGCAAGGCACGCTAGATGGCTAGCTTTCCTTAGCGAATATGATTTCAAAATCAAACATATTAAAGGGACAAAAAATAAAGTGGTTGATGCCTTAAGCAGGAATGCAGTAACAAGTTTTGTAGCTACCATTAGTAGTTATAAAACTGATTTGGAAGATAAATTGAAAAAAAAGAATAAAACGGGATCCAAATTACTAGAATTTAAAAGAGAAGGTAACTTAGAATATCTCTGAAAATATAATTACATATTACGATTTTAATGAAAAAGGTCTAATACTGTTTAAAAACAGATTGTATGTGCCAAATATACCAGAAGTAAAACTGCTGATTTTAAATGAAATACACAAAAGTCCTTATTTTGGACATTCGGGGTATCAAAAGATGATAACTATGTAAAGAAAATAGTACTTTTGGCCTAACATGAAAAATGAGGTTGCTGAATTTTTAGCTAGGTGTATCGAATGTCAGCAAGTTAAAGCTGAACATCAACACCCAACAGGCCTTTTACAGCCATTACCAATTCCAAATTGGAAATGGAAAGTCATCAGTCTTGACTTTGTAACTAGCTTACCTAAAAAGCAAAAACATAATGATTCAATAATGGTAGTTGTGAATAAATTAAGTAAAGCAACACACTTTATCCTTGTTAAAACAACTTATACCGTTGCTAATATTGCTGACATTTTTATGAAAGAAATCTTTCGTTTGCATGGAATTTACTGGTAATTTTTGGAAAATATTATTTAAAAGATTAAATACTAAATTGAATTTCAGTACTGACTATCATCCGCAAACAGATGGACAAACATAAAGAGTCAATCAAGTAATAGAAGACATGCCCCGAATGTATGTTAGAGACTATCCCAAGAAGTGGGAAGACTATTTGCACTTTGTTGAATTTGCTTATAATAACCATTATCAAGCTTCATCAAAGCTTAGTCTTTTTGAAATATTATATGGTAGAAAGTGTAACACTCCTATTACATGGAGTAATCCAGTAGGCCGATTGATGTTAGGACCTGACATGTTAAAAGAGTTGGAACTAACAGTGAAACAGGTAGAAGGCAACTTGAAAACTGCTCAAGACAGGAAAAAGAGTCATGCCGACCTTAAAAGAACTCCGAAGGAATTCAAAGTAGGTGAGCATGTGTTTGTTAAGGTGAAACCAAGAAAGAGCTCCTTTAAACTAGGGAGTTGTGTTAAATTAGCACCCAAGTATTGCGGACCATTCGAGATATTGGCAAGAGTGGGTCCAGTGGCTTATCAACTAGCTTTGCCACCTAATCTTAGGATACACAATGTTTTTTACATTTCTATTTTGAAAAAGTATATACATAATGCTACTCATGTGATTGATTGGAATGTGATTCAGGTAGAACAAGAAGGAGATTTTCCTGTGGAACCACATTGTATTCTCAACAAGAGGAAAATTTTTCTTTGGAATCACACCATTGGACAGGTAAAGGTGCAGTGGAAACACCTCAATCCAGATGAAGTGACCTGAGAACTGGAGAGTGATATGCAGGTGGCATATCCAACTCTGTTCCAAGAAGACTCAAAATAACTTAAGCAACATCGAGGACGATGTTGAGCTTTAAGGGGGGGTGTTTGTAACATACCCAAAACTGAAAAGTAAATATTTACTATTTTTTCAACAAAAACATTATGTTAATTTTTATTGTAAAGTTTATGACCAAGTGGGTCAAGGATGATTTGTAATTGAAAAATTATTTATTTTAATAATTAATAAAAGGAGACACCTATTCAGGGGACACTGTTAAATGAGTGTTCATTGACCCACTAGGAGGAAGGAACAGCTGTAGAAGGCTGGTTGACAACTGACAGCACTATCATTCACTTTCTAGCTGTCGCAGGAGCATAATCCCTGAAAAAGTGGTCATGTTTCCTGAAAGGGGAAACAAAGTTGGTGGCTCATTAAATTCTAAAACTGACCCAAAGACCTAGGCAATCTTATATAAACCATCGAATTGAACAGGAGGTTCACTACTCATTCTGACTCTGAGAGAATGAACTTTGTGATTGCTGCAAACTAAAAAGTCAAGCACACAAAGAAATTGATGAGGGGATAGCTAAAGTGATTTGCTGAGTTAAGTCTGCTATTGAGTGGTAAGTTGCGGAAGTCTGATGTGTGGCAGAGATCTTTGTCGTAGTGGTTCAGTGAACAAGCTCGGGGGTCTTAAGCAAGTGATTTGGCTGCTTCAGGAAAAGGTTGGGTGGAATAATTTCCCTTAGGTGTTAGTTCCTTTTCTGCAACACATCCAGGTTCCAACTCTATATCTGTAATATGTTATTGTTTTACTTCTGTTTTCAATAAGATGTAATTATTTCAATTGAGGTTGTAGTTAATCGGTACTGATTTAATGATTAATGATTTAGTACTTGCATAGAAATTGTTCGATAGAGAAATGAATTTAAAATTATCTCTTGTATTTTTTCTCTTACCGAAGTGACATACTCTAGTATAGGAGGATATGAAATTATGTTTGAATAGTAGTACCAGAATGATTGAATAAAAGTGTATCTTCGTTATTACAGAAAATAGAAGTAATATATATATGTATATGTATATATATATATATATAGTTTACAGTCTACTGCTAGTTAGAATACCTGCTATTTAATTATAATACAAGTTACACCTCTTAATCCAAAAAGATAATTACAGTTAGTAAAGCTAAGCCTAAAATTATAGAGCAAGTATAGGTATAGAAATTAAATTCAGAGCAACTACTTTTATATTTATGAAGGAATTTACATTTCTCAAACACATTTAACTTCAAAGCTGAATAAAAGCACAAATGTACAGATCCGAGTCCCTCTTTAATACTCCGCTTACAATAATCCTTCCAGGATAAGCGTTCTGTCTCTTTTTAACAAAATTTAGAATTAAGTTAAATAACCCGGGGGTTAAAATGAACAACTGAAAGAAAAGAAAATAGGATAGTTTTCATAAGGGCACCTTAAGCCCAGATTCTTAACAACTAAATTATTAAATAACACCAACTCGAGATTATCGACAAATCATAGCACTGGTTACAGGCTTCCGATTATTTGGTGTTGATTCTGCAGTGTTTCTCTTACAGAACAAAAGCCATCACCTCGAACCCAAACCCAAAGTATTTGGCATAATCTACCACGGTGGAAAATAGTGTAATACTATAGTTTATGTTATAATGTTTTCTTTGCATTATATTACATACCTGTAATGATAAGTGCGTCCATTAGTATACATAGGGTAAAACTTTTGTAATGGTGAAAATAGATACTTTATTTTATAGAAACCAAAAAGGGTTTAGGAAAAGATATTTATCCAAACCTTAGTTTTGTCTTGTCATTGCTCCGTATAATATCCTAGCATGGAGATGTTCTAGACTGTAGTGTCGAGGTACCTCACTACATGCACCTTAGTAAAACGGAAATTTTATGCATTAGTCATAACGACTAAGTAAGATCATGAGTTATCCCTTGTGCAGCTCAAGGTTAGAATCAAACAAACAACAACCAACTGTCAAGCTCAAACGGTATCTTTTAAGTCAAAGTTTAAGGTCACGAATTATGTCATGACGACAGTTTCATAAAGCAAAGAAAACCGATGACAATGTAAGTAAATGACTCTTACAGCTAACTAAAAGAATTGTGAAATATGAATTATAACATCATAGTAATTATAGTAAATATTTTTTTTGTTGGAAAAATTAGGGATGTTACATCCACCTTCTCGCCAACAACACCTAACTCATCACGAACTTGAGAAATCCGAGTCAGGTAAGAAGAAACATTCTCAGTCTTGCTCATTTTGGTGTCCCTTAGTTTCTGCCTCGGAACCATCTTTTGGTTCTCATTTGAACTCTCATATAAGCTAGTAAAGGCATCCCACATCTTAAATGCATGATCCTTACCTGAGAGGTCTGGGGTAAGATGGTCCTTTACTGCATCAAGGATGATCCGCTTGGCCTTGATGTCCTTTTTGTTAAAGGTTGCTAATGCTAGTGTATCAGCAAAAGCAGGAACCTGAATTGGATTCGCCTGTTTGTTATGCACCACTTCATCCCACAGTTCATTCTCCAAAATAAGTACAATCCTAGCCTTCCAGGGAACAAAATTCCCAACTCCATCCAATCTATCCTCCATCCTCAAACTGGTAGCCATCTCAGAGAGTAAAAAACAATCCACCAAAACAACAAGAGTTTCACTCTTCCCACCACCTGCAAGTCACATTCAGATAAGGTTTTCCAATACACAAGTTGTTAAAAAATCAGCAATAACCCTTTCCCAACAACTTCACAATATTGTTGCACCCACAATCAGATGTAATCACAGATCCTCAGCTCTAATACCATGTAGAAATTTGGACAAAAATCAGACTTTTGTCAAACACTTAGTTAAACCTTGATTTCAAAATTTCACTGTCATTAATAAAAATACTTCACATGCATAAAACCCAATAACCATGAAGCTGAAACATTGAAAAACTAAGTCTGTAGTAGCGGAAAAGAACATAAAGCATCAGATTGATAAACCCATTAAATAGCAGCAAATTTGGTCAATGTGACCCTGGAAAACCCCCCTCTAGGGAAAACCAGTGCAAGAGAAATTTTATTTCAGCATTTTTCAGGCAAAATATTAATTTACAGCAGCATTTAAAGACTGTACCAATGCCTCGATTTTTTTGAAGCACCTTGATTTCCGTGCCCAGCTGACAGTATGGCCTCCTCAACAGCAACCCACCTCGAAACTCTTGCCCATCTCCTCAAAAAATGTGCCCAGCCAATTTGTACATAGTACGACCTCCTCGAAATTTGTGCCCAACAAGTACAGTATGGACTATACGGTACAACAATCTGTATAGTACGACCTAGCTGATAAAATGTCTTGGGATGCATGCCCAGCTCCTTGGGATTCATGCCCACTTGAGAGAAATACTCTCCTTGGGATTCGTGCTCACTTGAGAAAAAAAACAGCTCCCTCTCTCTCTCTCTGAGAATTAGCCTAGCCAAAATGCTCACTCTTGGAAAATGCTTTCCTTGTCTTCCACACTACCCTAGGCTCTCTCTTGTAACTTGAAAAAGACTTTTCACCGTCCCCAATCCCTAAATCCAAAGGTCAAGATTAAATCTTTCCTTTACAAGATCAATGGTTGAGAAACTTTCTCTCCAAAAGCGGTTACTTTTAATTTTAATAAAGTCACCATTTATGAAATAAGTGCACTTTATCTCATAAAATCACTTTATAAAATTAAAACAAGGGAATACTTTATAAAAAGTCCCATTACACAAGAGTCACTTTAAAACTTTATAAAATGCCATTACAAAGTAAAGTAGCCTAGCTAGTGCATGGTCACTTCCACATACAAGACAAAAACATACAGAGTGCCTCCAGAGCTAAATAGCTAACAAATCCAACAAAGAAATTACAACTATCATAGGTACAATATGGTAGTTCTCAATAACACTCTCTCAAGGAAAGAATAAGAGATGAAAAGGGGAAAGGCAATATTCAACAAAGCTCCAATGATCAAATCACTCACAAAAAAGTCTCTTTTTCCCCTTCATAACTTGTACAATATATAGAAGAATGAGAGAGTAAGAAAAGGCAAGATAAAAAATAGAAGAGATTTAAGAATAGTAGTCTCCAAATATCGCACTCCTTTTTTGAGTGAAAAGAGCCTATGTATGAACAAACTACTCCAAAAGCTAACTCTTTGTTCATAATAACCCATTACAAGAGAAAACACACTTGTATATGGCTGATTTATTCTTTTAATGCACTTTTAAGTTTTTTCATGCCTAAAAATAGACCATAGATTTAAAAATCGGTTAAATTTGTTTCAGTTTTGGCTGATTTATCGGTTTGATGGACAACCGATTCAAATCAGTCTGTAGATCGCTTCGGTCGACCGATTTGGTATCAAACCAATCGATTCGAACACCAAATCAACCGGTTTTGTACTGAACCTGTCAGATCGGCCGATCTATGTAAAAAATCGACCAAGTTTTCTATTGGTTGGTAGGCATTTCTTTAATGTTGTTCTTGATTAACTCAACTCCTAGGCCTGTTAATGAGGTTGATTTGGCTTATAGGCAGTATGGAAATGTGTAAAATTACAACAACAACTCCAATTGACCCCTAATGCACTTGAATCGACCCCCAAATACACTCAGATTGATCCCCAACGCATTCGACAAACTTAGCAATCAAATTCGCATGGGGAACAAGAACTCTTTGCCCAAGTTGATTCATTGTCTTAAAGCCTTGAAGAAATCTTCCAATTGCTTAGCGTAATCCCTGGGATCACTAAGGGAATGTGTTTCTTTTCTTACACAACTATTTCATGCAAGGAAACAACAATTGGTTGCATGAACTATGGGTATGAGAATAGTAAAATCACAAGACTGGCAGGCTGCTACAGTTCATCACAACAAGACAAAATGTTAAAAAAAAACTACCTGATCTTCCCTTTTACATACAGAAAATATAAGCTAGATACCACTGTGCATTTCCAGCACACATGACAAATACAATAAGCCCTACTTTCATGAGCAGACTTGTGATATTTTGTCTCTAATGCTTTAGAATATTGAAAATGTTGTTTTTCTTTAAAATTTAAATATTTTATGTATTTTTGAGTAAACCGAGTCATTAAATTCAATTTGGTCGATTCATGACTGATTCATTACTGATTCCGATTCCAAGTCCGGGTTGACCCTCGACCGATTCCGAGTCCAATTCTGATTTTTAAAACTATGAAATAGACCCTATGGATTTTCTAAGGAAAGAATTCCCTAAAATTAAACCTTAAATTATAGGATAAGTGAGGATTAATTTAGAATCATAATTTTAGGCCTTCTGAAATAGCAAAGTAGATAGGTTTATTTTTAAGAATGGACAAGTCATGAAAATAGGAAAGTGGACAAGGTAAAAATAGCAACATTATCTCTAAGCAAGACGAACTCTTTCAAGGACAAAAATAGCAAGGCATTTGGCTTCCAAATTATTCCACCACAAAGTCAAAGTTCAACTCAAGGTCAAATGAAAGATCATCGAAACGTTTTGCGAGGAACCCCCTTCCACCCTATCCTTGGGGTGTGAGGAGCACTGGGGCCGCGTCCCCGACTCTGCAAGATGTGTCCTTGTGGAGCACTCAAAAATACATAACAAACACAAATTTAGTATGGCTCTAATATGGAGGTATATATCTCATAGGTAGAAAAATAGACATTGTTTTCTGAGTATTAGAAGAATTTAATTGTCATGAACATGCATTAAAATTTAAATACAAAGAATAATTCATTCCTTGAAAATCTGAACATTAAAGCTATATTTATGGCTTTTTAAATGACTTAAAAAGTATACTTTTGGCCTTTTTATTTCAGGTTTATGAATGGACAGTTGTCAAAGACATGAGGTATATTATCAAATACATTAAAAAGTAAAGTGACCATAACGTATCCATACTCTAGCTAAAATTAGGTAACTTTCATATTGGTGCCAAATTTCCATACAGCAAAAGCTAATACAGCTGAATCTTTCCACTATGGTTCAAACTTCAAACTAATGTACAGAGACATAACTCCTTGCCACAGAACTTTCCAGACCATGGTTCAAATCTTCCAAGCTCTAAGACTTCAAAGCCATTTATGGATAAAAAGCTACAAGCATAACCCTTGCTCAGGATTCCGATGTGCATCGACAACTTAGATCTGCAAACAAGTTCTCTTAAATAAGGAAGAAGGTCGCATAAACTGCAAAATATCCCTTAAAAGGGATAGAATCCTTGAAGAGTCCATACTAACAACCTAATCTTAAGTACAAACACTGGTGTGTAGAATTTTAGAAATTATAAACTTGACAGGATGCCCCTTGACATGATCATATTTAATGTTTATAACTGCTTTGGGAAAAGAAAAATCCTAGGTGTCATAATCATGATATGGAACAAGGATTGAAGCTGTTGTGTAACATGCCCAAAAATTCATAAAATAAAAAAATTAAATAGAGCCTTAATTGCAATTGTAAAAGAATAATTAAATCCATATCATGCTTTAAATTTGTGCTTAACATAGTTACAATAAAACCTCCAAACGTGTTTAGTCTTAAATCCATTAATCCAAACAATCTTTAGCTTGTGTCTATAGTCGTTTATCCAATTACGACAACATTATTATGGGACTTATCGTTATGCCAACACTGCTTTACTTGGAATCAAGTTATGAAAGAATGTCATGTTTATTTTCAGTTGTTTATAGTTGGTATGTTTATTGGTTAAGTTTCTCGATTAACTTACTAAGAAGCCAGGAGAAGGGACTTCCATGGTCTTACTTAGCTATCTGGCTAACGCAAATTAATATCAAATCTTTTTGCAAGTACGTACAAAAACAATGCTTGTCCTAAGGTGATAACATACCATGCCTAGCTAAAGATGACAAAGGCTTAACTTAAACTTAAGGGAGGCCAAACTCTCCTAAGTTATGGCACCCTAGTGCTTGGCTAAAAGAATAAAACAACCATTATATCAATGGTCTCCATGGTGTAAGTTCGGAGGTTCACGATAGTATAGAGATTAGAAAGATTATTAAAAATTCGATGTGGTGATGTACCAAGCCACGTGATGGCTTTTAAGCCTCCAGCTGGGAAGCATGAATGTCTTTTCGCAAAACCCTAGGGTTTAATGTTTTTTGAAATTCGTTATGGGTTTGGTCACTGTGTTGTTTGTTTTCCTGCGTGATAGCATAAGGAGAGAGTCGAGCTCTCGACCTTGCAGGCCTCCACCTTGTCCTTGCAGGGCAACGGCCTCCCAAACTCAACCTTGTAAAAAATGGCACAAAAGGAAAATGCTTTGCATACTGTTGGCCGCAGGTCTAAAGCTCTATAAACTTAATGGTTTGTTTGTATCATTTCTCTAGCGGCCAACTCACGTCTAGTTCCTCGAAGGTAAGTTGTCTTGTTTTAAAATACTATCTTGCTGTGGTTTCTATGGATTCATCATTCTTTAAAAATGAAATTAACCTTGCGTGGTTTTGTTGCAAGAGATGTTTGTGAAGATTGTTGCGAGGATGAAAGAGGTGGTCTTTGTAATGTCGCTGCAAGGTCTAGTAAGACCTGGAACCTCGCCTCCCTTGCTCTTAGTGGCTGTGATGATTAAAGCTTTGCTACTTTGTGACTAGGCACAATCTCCTGAGTTGAAGCAAAACTCGCGCTTTCAGTAGTAACATAAAATGGTAACCCTCTTTGGTTTTGCCGTGAGGCATTTAGAATTTGATTGTAAGAGATCCTCTTCGACCATGGAGTCGAAGCGACCATGTAATGTTTGTATAGTTTAGCAGTGACAGAGTGCTTGTTTTTATGGAGTGTTTGAGCAGTCTTTTGACTATCACTCCAAACTTTTAATGTTTTTCTTTTCTACTAAGAAACCCGTGAACGCTTTTGTCGATGTATCTAAACAGTTGGGTTAAAGAATTTTCTAAAATTCGTTCCAATCCTATGATTTGTCTCTGGAATTTCAGTATTTGTTTATGTGCCTCGTGCTATGAAATGTATAAACTATAAGTGTTCTTTAAAAGAAATCTTAAGGTCGTATGGCCATTGCAGTACTTAAATGGTTTATAAAAAGGAAAACATAGCTTCTCTGTTTACGTACTGTAATTTTAAAGGGCTTAAAGCTCTGATGTATTGACAGGAAAAGCTATGACGCCATAGGCATATTTGCGATTCTTCATTACAGATTTTACTAGTTGTTTTTGTTTTTAATGGATTCCCGAGTATAATATGATGGTCGTAGGCCTGCAACGAGGGTTTTGGCTTGTCAACATTCTTGATTAAGTGTTTGCCTTTTTGGTTAATTACAGTTGGTTTTAAGTAAAGAGCCGCAAGGCCATTTCGTTGACTAAAAGAGGAATACTGATTTTGGTTAAAATATTTCTTGCGGATAAACTTGCTTTATTGAGTTTTGATCTCTTGAGAGTAAATGGTATTAGGGATTTTAATAAACGTTTTACAACTGTATGAAGAAATCGATGGATAGTTTAACTATTGTTTGCGCATTTATCTGAGTGAAATTTTTAGACTTTTAATTTTGGCTAAAATGGCTTGGAAAAGTTTCGATCTCTTGACCTAAAGATCATATTAACCTTACTTTGGTCAAGCGGAAATTGATTCTTTAAACCCTAGTTTAAGACTTCAGTTTTAAACCAAGCCTTTTGACTATAAGGAAGTGAACTCAAAAAGATGACTGTAATGATTGGACTACTTAAAGACAAATAAAATAATGAATCTCAAAATAATTTCATCGGAAATATTTATTGATAAAACCATTAATTTCTGTAACTAGGGTATACTTCCTAAAACACTAATACAGAACTAAGATCCTCTTAACTTGTTCTAACTTAGAAATCCATCAACCTTCATAAACTTTTAGATACAGATGAATAACATCACATAGAATAAACAAAACAACTTAGAACCTAGATAAAACGCTGAAGGGGGGCAACCACCCAAAGGAGACCGTTCCTTCCAACCGTCTCCTGAAGCAGCCAAGATTGCTTGCTTAGGACCCTCGAGCCTGTTCACTGAACCACTAGGACAAAGAGGCTGTGTAACAACACACACAGAACTTCCTAAATCTTAACACTCAATAGCAGACTTAACTCAACAATTTCACTTTAGTTATCCCCTCATCAAGTTCCTTGTGTGCTTGACTTCTCAGTGTGCAGCAGTCACAAGGTTCATTCACTTGGAATAGAATGTAGTGAGCCTCCTACTCAATTCGATGGTATTTATAAGATTGCCTAGGTCTTTGGGTTAGTTTTGAAATTAAATGAGCCACCTGCTCAGTACCCCCTCTCAGAGAACATGACCACATTTTTAGGGATTTTGCTTCCTGCAACAGCTAGAAAGTGAAATGCTAGTGCTGCCACTTGTCCATTAGCCTTCTACAGCTGCTCATTCCTCCTAGTGGGTTAGTGAACACTCTTTCAACAGTTTCCTTTGGATAGGCGTCTCTCCATTTAATTATTTAAATAAAATAAATATTCAATTACAGTCATCCTTGACTAACTTGGTCATAAAAACTTTACAATAATTTTAACATAATGTTTTCTCAAATAAATAAAAATATTTATTTTTCAGTTCTAGGTAGATTACATGTTGCAAGCGTTGAACCATACTAGTAATATTTGTATATGAATTTGAATTCAAATGTGATTCAATATGGGAAAAACATGTAACCAAAGAATTGCAATCCGGATTCAATATGCAAGTATCCATCTCATAGGTATAAAAATATGCATTTTGTTCCAAATTTTATAAGAATTGTAGGTTCAAGAATGCTCAATAAATGAGAAAAGTATTTCGCTTGAAAACTTTGCCACTAGTTGATATTTATAGATGTATTCACGATTTTTTTTAAATATTTTTGAGGTTTTTGTGTTGTTTGTTTGTTGGGTTTATGATCCCATGGGATTAAATAGATGAAGTATATTATCAAAGACAATCAAAAGTAAGTTTACCATACAATATCCATATTGTACAGAAAATTCATCAAATTTCTTACAAATATTTTCCTTTCAATTTGTGACCTATCTGGCTACAGTGGATGAAACAAATTCTACCATTTGAGTTTGATGCAGAATATGAAGGGGAGGAAGGACCTCCATTGTTTCCATCATAGGCCACAATTTTGGGTGCACCTAAGATAAGAAGCTCTATTTCTTCGCAAGTCCAAGAATTGCAGATTTGTTTCTCTGAAGCCACTAACTGAAATGGAGAAATTGCTGAAGTAATCATAGATTTGCTTTTCAGTTTGGAAGGCACAAACAATGTAATAATATTTATAACCTGCATCCTTGTTGATCATGTTTCGCTTGTGCAAGCCATTTTTGGATAGCAAAAAATATCAAAGGGCCTATGTTTTAGCTATGTGGAGCAACACACTTTACAGTTCTAAAAACTATAGAGACAAACGATGAGAGGAAGCATTTTTCGAATCCTACTTAGCACTTACCTACTCCTATTGTCTTGTATCGTTAGCTGCATGGAGCAACCATACCTCCAGCATGACATTTGTATGATTTTTTAAGGCTAATGGATCAACTTGTTTGTAGTGGTAAGGGAAAAATCATAGTTCAAGAACATAGGTTATGGTTGATGGCCTTGTAAAGCTAGATAATCATGCTAGAGTTTGCAAAACTTAGAAGAATTGGCTCCAGGCATAAGAGTGCAGTCCTTCCACCAGGGGTGATTTTTGTTGCATCCATGACAATGAGATTGACTGGCCTTATGTTACAATTCCAAAATTCTGCTTTAAGGCTCAGTGTATTGTCTTCTGTTATGATTGCCATGAATGTTTAATTCCAAACTTTGGAGGCCATTAATGCTAATAGGGATTTAAAACAACCATGATCTATAAAGTGCGATAGAATTGAGGAAATCTTTACCAGGTGCTTCCTGCTAACCCATGTTTATGAGCTAGTTCCTTGTGGACTCATATGGATCACGACATGGGTTTATGTTTCTCGGACCCAACCCTGCAACTTCTTTCCATGTAGCTCAAGTTTCAACGGAACTCTCAATCTCTTAGCTTCAAGTCATCTACAAGATTGAAAATCATGTTTGGTAGTCAAGACGAATCTCTTCCTTTACAACAGGTGTTGTTGAAATTTACCTAGGAGTTGTTCCCCTAAGTGACTTTTTCCTAAGTCACTAGAAAAAGGAGGTTTTAAGTCACTTGGACTTTATATTAATGACTTGAGATGAGCATTAATTGCAATTTAGGGAAAAAATTCATAAGTGAAATATTTACAAAGTGAGTGAAATTAATTATTTTGTGGAGAAAAATGATTTTAATCACAACGACTTATCTAGACTAATATGAGCCCTAGGATTAGATGGCTTTTCATTGACCCTAATTTTTTCACCAAAAGGGAAAGTTTCCAAGTGAAGAGGCACTTTTGCATTGTGAGAGAGGAGAGCCATTTTCTAAGAAGGAGGAGAAAATACCAACAGCAACAATTTTTTCTCTTGGCACACATTTCGAGGAAAGGACAACAGTAAAAGAGGGCACAAAAATCGAGGAAAGGACAACAGCAAGAGAGGGCACAAAAATCGAGGAAATGACAACAACATTTATTGCTGGTCCATACGGTACGGTTTCAGTACAGTAGGCAGGATTTTCGAGGCATATTTTTGGGCACGATTTTCAAGATTTTTTTGGGACGGATTTCAAGGTCCGTACAAATAGTCAGTATGGTCTGTCCGTACAGTTTGTACAACAGCACAGAAATCAAGGCAAAAAATAATAAAATTCTAAGTTTGCATTTTTCTGTTTGGCATGGAAAACGAGGCAAAAAAATTTCATTTGGTTGCGATAAGTTGGTATGAAAACTTTTCTAAGTATTGCTTAATTTATTTTCCTGAAAATAAAATTTTTCCTCTCACAGGTTTTCCCCAAAGGTTGGGGTTTTTCCTAGGTCATTGGACCAAAAATATTGTGTCTGAAATTCCATGGTTGAATGTATTTATTTGTTGTTAGTGAAAATGTTGTAGAAGCTTTTCTTGTGTTTCCGTCCTATGTTGTTTATGAGAAAAATCTAATTTGCAACAGTAAAACAAATTGGGTTGGGCATTAAACAATGTTGTAAAACGGAGTTGGAAACCGGGTTGGGAAAGTGCTAAAAAACCTACATGGTGTTAGAGCTTTGTTAAAAAGAGGGTAGATTTATACACAGTGAAAAATTTCAAACTTCAGTGATTTCTTTTGTCAGTGGGAAGCACCTTATTGAAACTTGAACTTTGCATAGATAATGGCAATTGGACTTAGGATGGAGGATATGCTTGATGGGGCTGGGAATTTTGTCCCATGGAAAGCTAGGATAGTGCTGATATTGGAGGAGAATGAGTTGCGGGATGAGGTGGTTCATAACACTACAACAGTTCCTATTGTTGTTCCCCCTTCCACCGATGCAGCAGCACTTACCGCCTTCAACAAGGACATAAAAGCTAGAAGAATAATCCTAGATGCAGTTAAATACCATGTGATTCCTCACATCTCGAGTAAGACCCGTGCATATCAGATGTGGGATGTGTTGCCGCTCCTGATCGACGTGCGTGTGTCAAAGCCCAAAATTAGGCACACCGGTTCGATGGCAACTGCGAAAAGAGCAGCCACTATCACCATGCTCCTCTCTTCCTCGCTTTAGGTTGGATCTTCTCCAACTCAAGGGGGTGTCCCTGGTGTTAAGATCGCTAAGGGCAGGAAACAATTGCGGACAGGGTGATTGGAAGAGGCTACCTTAGCGAAATGGTTGTAGCATAAGAGTATTTGAATGGTTGATGGAAGGAGGGAAGGATCAAACCCCACTAATGGACCAGTGCCAATATACTTAAAGGGAAAAATGGAGTTAAGGGAGAACCCACGAGGGCCTTGTGTCAAAGGGGCAGCTACTAGGTCTTCTTCTTCCTAAACGCAGAAGATGTGCTATGCAGACAAAGGAGATGCTACACAATCAAGCTTGATAAAGTGTAAGCATCTAACCCATGCATGCACGCTCACAAAGGGGAAAGGCTAGCAACTACTAGGATTTCCGCCTTCCAATAGGACGGAAGCGTCTGTTTACAGTCTCTGACGCAGATATAGAAAGAAAGAAAGCCTAAAACAACAAACATTCAATAACACAAAATTACACCACACACCATAGAGGGCATTCAATTGAAAACCATGAAACCAAAAAGAGTAATTTTTTATTAAGTCTGGGGAAAATTCCTCCCAGTTTTTCCATCATTACAAAGAAAGAGACTATGCCCTTTATAGGCCAAAAAGGCTCTCATAAATAATAATAATAATAATAAAGAAAGAAGAAATAAAATAATGAAATAAAAGTGAATTTTGAGATCTACTTTTTCTCCCTGGACCAAACTTATTTAATTAATATAATTCATATTTTAGCTAACCCATACAAAGAAGAACTATAAAAGAACTCCCACTTTGAATAATCGTTGAGAGCCATGGTAACCAAATGCAGCCATGACTCATCAATTGTTTGCCCCACACAAATCCATGAATGATATGCTCATGATTTCCACACAAATGAAACTAACCCAACTAGTGTTGGACATGAATTCGATAAATAGTGCAACCGATCGTTGAACACGTGTAATTGACTGTCGGTGGTTATTCATCGTCCATTAGAAAACTTCAGATTGCTCAAACGGTGGATACCAACCAACCCGTCAATTCACTCGGATACCCAAGGAAGAAGCCACACCGAGTAATGATCATCCTGCTAAATCTGAAAGAGATAAGGGAGTGATTTTTAGTGGACACCCACCGAAAATGAGACAGGAAAACGGATGACAAAAATTGTAATCGGCTGCTGAGGTTGATGTTGTTAACAGTTTTAATGACACTGTTATTCACTAATTTTGCACTTAGTTGGATTAGCTGAGGAGCCGCCATTTGACAAACATGATAAATGTTTGATTCTAATGTATCAAATGATTCGCCTTTGTGTCTAGTCCATTTTGGCTAGTCAGTTTTTTGTTTGAATAATTATGACCATGGCCCCGTGGGGTTTGTAATAAAATGTGCTAGTAGAGTGTTTTGAGTGGTTCGGTCTCCTAAGACGCAGAATTTCAACTAAGGTATTCCAGGGAGTTTTTTGCCCTTGACAATTATGCTTTTCCTATAGCCGAATATAACTGACGAGGTTTTCTCCTGCTTCCTCCAAAGCTGGGATGCCCGATTTTGAATTATGGGGCCTTGGGGGGTTATTAGAGCCCAACTGAGTATAAATAAACCTACTAGACATTGTTAGAATAGACTATGGTCATGTCCTAAGTCATTAGGACCCTCAGAAAAAATTCCGAATTTTTTTTACCGGACGCGTCAAAATTTTTATTTTTTTTATTTTTTAATTTTTCCTAAGTTTTTAATTAAATTTTTCCATAATTTAAATGGAAAAATTCAATTTGTAATAAGTTAGTCATCCAGAACCCGAATTCAGTGTTTGAAGGCTCTAACCTTGAGCCAAAAATCATTCTTGATCATCCAGCCAGCTAGATCCAAGTTTCAGATCATTATTCGGCCACATAATGCATATTTTCTCAAAAAAGTCAGTTTTGGGGGGAATATTGATTAATTAATTAAAATGATTAATTAATTAAAATGATTAATTAATTAAAATGATTATTTCGGAGAAAATCCAAATCTCTCCAAATTAATCCGAATTCAGTGAAATAAAAGGCTAAATGACATGGCACGGAGCATTTATGACGACTCCAATCAATATCAGTCAGTTTCAGATCAAGTATCGGAGTGTCGCAGTTGAACTATCAGTCAGAAATTTGCCCTCTTTGGTCAAATCCATTTTTGGTTGAAGTGTGGGTTATCTATTGGTTGGGTGATCATTACGAGGGAGGATGAGCCACCTCACCCCCTGTCATTACTCCAGCACTCAGTTACAAATCATCATGCCGTGCTCATTCAATTACTCCGGTGTTACTCTTAGTTTGGTTTTAGGGTTTTGGTCTTCATTCATTGTATAAATAGAGGCTCTTTCAGCTCTATCAGGGTGGATTTTTGTGTAGAGAAACTCTGGTGAAACTTTGTAAATGCTTGTTGCTTTTATGCAACCGTTGGAATAAATTTAAGACTTTGGAGGCTCATATGGTGTGACATTGTGGATGAATGCTCTTGATGGATGAGATGATTGTGTTCTAATTCTTCTCTTTCTTGTCTATTTTGATTAAAGATTTATGCTTTAGAAGGCTTCTATAAGCACATAAGAACAGGTATTTGTGGTTTGCAAGTTAGTTGTTTATTGCTTTACTTTTAGAAATTGAAAAGAAGCATTGTTTATTCAGTCATATTTCATGCTTCTTTATATTTCAATTTGTGAACAATACATGATCTAATCCATTTGTTGGCAAGTATATGAGTTGATTTTGTGCAAATCAGTCTATCCAACCAAGTAGAAGTTCGAGCTCAGTTGTGTCCTCTTCTCTTGGAGTCGAGTGCAAACTTTCGGCAATTGCATGCTTTAAAAGATCCAAGTGTCCTTAAGAAGATCCACAGGTTTGACTATTTTCTCTTCACTTTCATTCATCTTTCAAAGTAAAAGTTTCTGAATTTTTGGGTTAAGGCAAGGTTTGGGCTAAAGTGATCTATCATTCACCAAACCGCATGCCTCTGTTGGCTGTCCTTTCTTGATTTTGCAGCCCTCTTTCACTTTTTTTTGCAGCCCCTTCTTCTTCTCTTTCGCTGCTCTCTTTTCCTCTTTTTCCTTACTTTTTTGCAGCCCTCTTTTTGTCTAAGTTTGCAGCCTTATTCGCCCTTTTTGCAGCTCCTTTATTGGCCTTAGTTTCAGCTTTCTTCCTCTTCTTTTGCAGCCTTCTTTGCCTTGTTTGCAGCCCTCTTTTCACTTTTATTTTCAGCCTTCTTTTGACCTTAGTTTGCCCTCTCTTCACCCCTTTTGTCTTCTCGTTTCCTTAGCTTCTTCCTCTTCCCACCTTCCTCCAGTTTCAATATAAAGGTTGGGTTTAATTTTTATTGAGTTTATAGATCTAGTTTTATTATTTCGACTAATATTATAACAAGTAAGTGTTCAAAGCTCTCATTTTCAGGCAGGTAAAGAAGAGCCCAAGGGCCATAAGAAAGCAGGGAGCAAGCAAAGAGCAAAAAATACCAAAACACCTCCCTCTTCTTTCTTCCCTTTCTCACCTTTGCTCATTCAAAAAGAGGCTAAACACATCAAAAAAATTGTAAAAAGTTAATAAAGAGCGAGTGGGATTACAGCTCCCACACCCCTCTTCCCCCATTTGGGGGAAGCTTATATCGTCCCATTGTCATGCTTGCATTTTTTGTTTAATAAACTGCTAAAGGTAGAATAGGATATAATAATTTCATAGTCATTAGAAGTTGGTTTTTTCATTAAAGTAGGGTAGTTTATTTTTTATTAGTCTATCATTCATAAAAAATAAAGTAAAAATGTTTCTTTGATTATGTACCTAGCTAATGCATAGTTTCTTTACTGTTTTACTTACCCCCTTGCTTTCCCGATTAGGGCCCTAAAAAGCCTGAAAGAGACTCTTGGGTAGTTTAAATCTTTGTGTTTCTTTTAAGTTTTAACAAATTAATTAAGTCTCTTGAACTTGCAGTAACACAAGTCAAGAGCACTCTCTATCGAAGAGCATAGTTAAAATTGCACATCCTTGCATTAGGCATGTTAGATTAGCTAAGTCTCTTGAACCGCTGTTATAAGACAGGGTCAAGAGCGCTCTCTGTCGAAGAGTCTTAAATAATTTGTTTAATAAAATCCGCAACTCACACCCCGATTATTACTTAACTTCGTTTCCTCCTTGCCGAAGTATGCTCTAACCGACTTCAAAATCGAAGTACCTAGAAACGGCATTGGATTTCTAATCTTGCAAGAGAAACGTAATAAAATTTAAACCCCATAACCAACGCACCAACATTGTAGGGAATTTCCTAAGTTCTTCTAAGTAGAGGCGTCGGAACCCCCGCTGTCTAAGCTTCTCAGCTAGCTGGTCAATCTTCGCGATACCAGCCTGGGATACTAGGCGGGCCGTCATGCCTTCAACAGATTAAACTCTGAATATTCTCCCGTCTTTTGACGAACCTTCGTTGACACCATAAGCAAGATCACTCAAAATCCTTAAAAATATACCAAGAGCACTCGCACAACTTAATATTCACTAGCTTTATTTCAAGACTTGATCTCAATTTCTTTTTACGCATTACAGTATTCTGACTCCATAAGGCACTGGTCTTTTAATCTTTGCATAATTATTATATTTGGATCAATTGTCTTTGGCCCTTTTAAATTGCTCTCTGTGAATGCATATTTGTAAAGTCTTGAATTATTGTTTATCTTTTTAATCTCTTGCTAGCAACGTGGATTGCTATGTTTTATGTGTCAACTTCATAATAAACAAACACCTTTAATTACAATAACTCCTAAACAACACCCATTCGCATCCATAACCATTCAAAACACTTTAACAACTTAAGAGCCATAGAAACTCTTTTGTAGGGACTACCCCCCTTGGTTTCATTAGGAGTTAGCCTAAACGGAGGAGCTAGGAGTAGGTGACAGTACCTGGCTCTGTGCTTGCCCCCAAGGTCACACCTCTCCCACTTTCTTAAGTGAGGAGACAGCTTTCGGAATATTTCTGCTGCTGGTGTGCAATCGGCAGACAACAGACACCACCAAATTTTCTGCCATGATGAGTTAACAGACCGTCTCATGATTCATCAAAAATAACACTTGTTGTCAAAGAGATGATATGGGACCAATCATTGCGTCTTTGTTTGCAATTAGCTGAATTGCCAATGAAAATGTCTGATACGCAGACCGTTCCTCATGTTGTAGGGACACTGCCATGTAGGCTACAATTTCTGCAGCTACCCGAATTTCCCTCAACTGCTGGATGATAGCTTTGTGTTTATCGGCTGCCTTTGCTACGTCAGCGCCTATTAACAGGATGAGCTTTGTCCCTTACCCAATCCCGTGAAATGGAACTCACGGCTCCACATAGTGGGTCGCCGATGGATATGTCTGTTAACAGTTACTCATACTGTAAACATAGGTCGAGACAATGCTAAAAGCAAACCGTGAACAACCACAGAAAGAAAAACGTGGAAAAACACGCCCAGGTCTGCTTAGCCTGATTGCCATTTTCACCTGTTAAGAATATATGCCCATTGTCCACGAGCAGATTCGAAATTGAGAGACACCCCCACTTGGCTGCTCTGTCTCATAAAATGATTGTGAGAGTATCTTCACATAGTATGCGGGTCGCTCCCAGCTTTGGTATGAAAAATCATTTTGGACTCGGGCGGTTGTTTTTCTTACTCACCGTCTAGATTTTTCCAATTCTCTTTCACTACAGGACTTCTGATAATTTCACTATTTTGTGCAGGTAGATGAAAGGTAGTCTTTCCTACTATCCAAAGCTGACCTCTGTACCCGGGCTGTGCATAAATGTTGAACTGCTTCTGGTTTGCAGAAGATGTACTCTTGCCTGCAAGATTCGGCATATGAAATGGTTCTGCTGATGTGCATAAGAGAGTTTCCAGCCTTTGCAAACTTGTGGACACCCCTATCAAGAACGGGGGGTAACAAGATGATTTGACCAGCTTGTTTCAAATCTCAAACGAGAATAGGAAGATGGTTTTGAGGGAGAAGTTGAAAAGTATCAAGATGACCAACGGGGAGGTTGTGATATCTTACCTTACTAAGATCTCTCAGGTGAGAGATGAGCTTGCAGTAGTGGGGGAGGTTGTTCCTAATGCAGAGTTGGTGCAGATAGCTATGAATGAATGGGGTTTCAAAGCCTTGGGTTGTGTTTGTGGAGGCTTTGGTAGGGAGGGAGAACTTGCCTACATGGGACAAGATATGTGATGATTTTGTTCAGGAAGAGACTCGAAGGGGTCTTGTGGGCAGTGCTTCTACTAGTAGGGAGGATGAGGAGAATGTGGCTTTGACAACAAAGGGGAAGAAGAAGATCAAGAAGGGTCCCACGAAGGGTGGGGCCAAGCAGCAGGATGGGCAGAAGAAAGACTTGAGCACTGTGAAGTGCTTTGCTTGTCAGAAGATGAGGCACTATGTTGGGCAGTTTCCACTGAAGAAGAAGAAGAAGCAGTAGCAGACAACAGCTTCGACAGAGATTGAGGATTTTACAACAAGATTTGAGAGAGAGTTTTCTCTTTACACTGGACATATTGATAGAGAGAGAGGATCCATCATCACTAGTGCGGATATTGATAGTGGGAGGGAGTATTCCTTGTTGACAAGTCATTCTTTGAGTGCATCCACGACCAGCACGTGGTATATTGATAGTGGAGCTTCGAGCCACATGACAGGTGCTCGAGAGATGTTCTCCAAGCTTTCACAGTCAGAGATTGATGTGGAGGTAGTGTTGGGGGATGACATAGTTGTCAGAACAGTTGAGCGTGGGACCATTACCTTTCAGAGGGATTCTATGAGTCCCATGATTTTGAGAGATGTACTATATGTACCTGGGATGAAGAAGAACTTGATCTCAATTTCCATGATTGAGGATCGAGGTCTTGGGGTGTCCTTCTTAGATGGAGATGTGTGTGTGTTTCCCAAGACTGCAGGATCATCTGCTTCCTACACCATTGGAGTGAGATGTGGGAAACTATACAAGCTCTTGTTTTAGCCTCAGCATGCTTTGGCACATAGCAACAGCAGTGAACTTTGTGAGCTGTGGCATAGGAGGATGGCTCACTTGCATATACAGCTTTAAGGTTGTTGAGATATATGGTTACAAGTTTGCCAGAGTTCAACACAGAGCATAGTGATGTTTGTAGGGGGTGTACTTTGAGGAAGTACACCAAGACTGTTCAGCAGGTCAGCAAGAGTTCTTGACTTGATACATTCTGACTTGTGTGGTCCCATGTCAGTTGTTTCTCTGAGAGGATATGTGTATTATGTGACATTCATCGATAACCATTCCAAGAAGACCTGGATTTACTTCCTGAAGAGTAAGAAATCTGAAGAGATCTTGCAGAGGTTCCAAGAGTTCAAAGCTCATGTGGAGAACCAGACAGGGAGGAAGATTCGGGCACTTAGATCAGATAACGGGGGTGAGTATACCTCCAAGGAGTTCGATGAGTTTTGCAGATAGGAGGGCATCAGGAGGTAGTTGAGAGTACCATACACTCCATAGCATAATGGAGTGGCAGGAAGGAAGGACAGATCTATTGTTGAAGCAACTAGAGTTGTGTTACATGATTAGTCACTTCCTTTCTTCCTTTGGGTAGAGGCATGCAGTACAATTGTTTATCTTCAGAACAGGAGTCCCCATCGTGCCTTGGGGAACAAGACACATGAGGAGAGTTTCACAGGAAAGAAGCCCGAGGTGAGTCATTTTCGGATATTTTGTTGCTTGACTTATTCACATGTCCCTTCTGAGAAGAGGACAAAGCTAGATCCCACAACAGAGAGAAGCATCTTTGTGGGGTATGATGAGACTTCGAAGGCCTTCCGCATTTATCTTCCTTTTAAGAGGAAGGTGGTTGTGAGGAGGGAAGTGAGATTTGAGGAGGAGCGGGCCTTCAAGAAGTCTAGAGAGTCAGAGTAGGGAAAGTAATAGGTTCCCACACCTCAGGTAGTCTCACAGGTACCTTTAGCGCAGCAGTCAGGTTCACAAGCTTCTGGGGTTACTGGACCACACAGTATAGGCAAAGGTTCTCCAGTTTCAGTGGTTCAACCAGCAAGATTTTCGGGGACAGGTTTTGGGTCTCAGGTTACAGGTTTCATCGTATAGAGCTTCAGGATCACAGGGTTCACTAGTTGTTGGCACTTCAGCTTCTGGTTCACAGGTTACCTGGGTTTTTACCTCTAGTAATTCATCAGATGACGACAGACCAATGCGGGAGCAATCTTCAGGGAAGAAAAATCATAAGTGGCTTCGGGACACCTTGAAGGAAGCATAAGAGTTTGGGACTCCTAGGGAGCCAGTGAGGGCTATTCAGATGCCAGACAAATTGGGTATGGCATTAGTGGCTAGTCTTCGTGATTCAGATCCTTCTACTTTTGAGGAGGCCTCTCAGCATCATGTTTGGAGAGATGCCATGATGGATGAGTACCATTCCATCATGAAGAACGATGTTTGGGAGATAGTTCCGAGACCTGATGGGAAGTCAATGGTGACTTCTCGTTGGCTTTACAAGCTAAAACATGCTGCAGATGGTAGTGTGGAGAAGTACAAGGCTCGGTTTGTGGCGCGAAGGTTCTCATAGGTTGAGGGAGTTGATTATGATGAGACCTTTGCACTGGTTGCTCGTTATACTTCTATCAGGGCTTTGATTTCCATTGCTGCAGAAAATCCATCAGATGGATGTGAAGACCGCATTTCTCAATGGAATCATACAGGAGGAGGTTTATGTTGAGTAGCCTTAGGGCTTTGAGATTCATGGGAGAGAGTCTCATGTTTGCAAGCTAAAGAAAGCCTTCTATGGGTTGAAGCAAGCTCCTAGAGCTTGGTACTCCAAGATTGACTCTTACTTGCAGCGAATGGGTTTTCAGAAGAGTGAGGCAGATTCGAATCTCTAATTCATCATGGTTGGAGATGATCCGCTTATTCTTCTGTTGTATGTGGATGACTTATTTATCACAGGAGGAGAGAGACCTATTGCAACTTGCAAGAAAGATCTTGCTTCAGAGTACGAGATAACAGACATTGGGTTGATGCACTATTTTGTGGGATTGGAGGTTTGGCAGGAGCCTGGACATATTTTCCTGGGACAAGGAAAGTATGCAGTTGATATTTTGAGGAGATTTTAGATGGAGGATTGCAGGCCAATGTCTACACCGATGGTCACCAATTGGAAGAAGCCTCATGCTTATGAGGGAGAGTTGGTGGATCCTACACTATATCGTCAGCTCATTGGTTCTTTGATGTGTTTGGTTAACTCCAGGCCATATTTGTGTTTTGCGGTGAACACTCTCAGTCAGTTCATGGTTCAGCCTAGCAGGGTGCACTGGGTAGCCGCAAAACATGTGTTGCGATACCTTGCAAGGATAGTGGAGTATGGTCTGGACTACATGAGATCGGATGGGATTAGATTGATTGGATTGATTGGATTCACAGATTTAGATTGGGCAGGCAGTGTGGCAGACTGGAAGAGCACTTCCGGATGTTGTTTCAGTTTGGGCTTGACAGTAGTGTCGTGGTTCAGTTGGAAGCAAAAGTCTGTTACTTTGAGTTCTACAGAGGCTGAGTATATGGCAACCAGTCAGGCCAGTTGCGAGGCGCTGTGGCTTCACAAGCTATTGGTTGATTTATTTGATCAAGAGATGAGGCCTACGTTGATTTACTGTGACAATCCGATTTGAATCCAGCTCTCTGAGAATCGAGTATTTCATGACTGGTCAAAGCATACTGAGATCAGGTATCATTTCATTCGAGATATTGTTCAGAGAGGAGCAATGACATTGCAGTACATTTCCACTAATGAGAAGGTTGCAGATATCCTAACGAAGTCTCTTGGAAGAGGCAAGTTTATTCACTTCAGAGACAAGTTGGGTGTGATGAAGAACAACTTCCTCGGTAAGAGGGAGTGTTGAAATTTACCTAGGAGTTGTTTCCCTAATTGACTTTTGCCTAAGTCACTAGAAAAAGGGGTTTTTAAGTCACTTGGACTTTATATTAATGACTTGAGATGAGCATTAATTGCACTTTAAGTGAAATATTTAAAAAGTGAGTGAAATTAATTATTTTGTGGAGAAAGGTGATTTTAATCACAACCACTCATCTAGACTAATCTGAACCCTTTTGCATTTTGAGAGAGTAGAGCCAGTTTCTGAGAATGAGGAGAAAATACCAACAACAACAATTTTTTCTCTTGGCACACATTTCGAGGAAATGACAGCAGCAAGAGAGGGCACAGAAATCGAGGAAAGGACAACAGCATTTATTGCTGGTCCGTACAGTATGGTTTCAGTATAGAAGACACGATTTTTGAGAAAAAAAATTATGGGCACGGATTTTGAGGACCATACAGACAGCCCGTACGGTCTGTCCGTATAGTCCGTACAGCGGCATGGAAATTGAGGCAGAAAACAAAAAATTCGTGTACATTTTTTTGTTTGGCACGAATAACGAGGCAAAAAATTTTCATCCGGTTGAGATAAGTTGGTCTGGAAAATTTTCTGAGTATTGCTGTAATTTATTTTCCTGAAAATAAAAATATATCTCTTACAAGTTTTTCCCGGAGGTTGGGGTTTTTCCTGGGTCATTGGACCAAAAATATCGTGTCTGAAATTTCATGGTTAAATGTGTTTATTTGCTGTTAGTGAAAATGTTGTGGAAGCTTTTCTTGTGTTTCCGTCCTATGTTGTTTATGAGAAAAATCTAATTTGCAGCAGTAAAACAAATTGGGTTGGGCATTAAACAATGTTTTAAAACGGAGTTGGAAACCGGGTTGGTAAAGTGCTGAAAAATCTACAGGTGTTTGATATTGAATTTTCTCAGTGTTGACTGTCAATGTGTTCAAGATTTATGAGCTGTGCAATCAATTAAAAGAATTTCTCAGTTAATTCTTAAATTTGACCATAATAAACTTATTTTATGTTATTGAAGAAACAAATGTAGGTTAACTTTGAACTAAATTACTAGGCTCTCAGATTTGTCTAGGACTAAAGAAGAAAGAAAGCACAGTTTGACATGTTGAATGTAAATTTGTCTATTCTTATTATCCAATAATTGCCCATCTCAAAAGAAAGCACTGTTTGACATGTTGAATGTAAGTCTGTCTATTCTATTATCCTATGATTTCCCATTTCAAGTACTTGAGTGTATAGCTACTACTGTGCATGGCCTTGATTGATATTGTTGGGCTTCTAAATATTTCTGCTTGCCTGTTTAGATCTCTATACAGTCATTCAAGAGAGAAGGAGATACTGGCTTTGTCAATACAGGAAATGCAGTCATCTTTTCATGAAAGCAGTGATGGGAGTGGGCCAATTGATGAAATATTTGGAAGTCCATTACTGTCATTGGCCTCTACTAACTCCAATGATAGCTCTGACAGTCCACGGATTCCCCCCCGAATTGGAGACAAATATCAAGTCAATGTGCCACCATTTAAGCTGCAAATGGGCTGTGACCAACTGGGAATGAGTAAAAGTAAGGATTATAAGGATGACAAGTCTGAAGACTTTAAGCTACTGTTTCTGGAGGGATTACCTGTGCCAGTAATGCAGATCTGTTGTTTTCCATCTTTTGGAAATGGTACATCCTCAGCTTCAGATAATGAGTTCCATTCAAATGAGTCTTACTCAATTGCAGCAATAAAGAAAGATTGTGGATTGTGTCAGCTTGATTTGTCTGAGCTGGAAAATGATCGATGTACCCATGAGATAAGTAACAGTGGGCAACTCAGAGAGGACAATCTGTATATTACAGATTTGAAGACAGAATTCTTAAGACTGGAGGATACCCCTACAGAATTTACTGTGGCAGCTGAGAGTGTGCTTGATACATCTTCCTATTGTCATGGACGTCGAAGAAAAAGGGATAGGGTTGATCGGAAGATTGTCAAGAAGATGAAAGTTGGTTTTTTGGACTTAAACAAGCACTGCATTGATTCCAATTGCCAGGTTCAGCAGCAAGGAATGCATAATGTAGGGGAAGATGCCAGCTCAAAAGGTTACATGATAGTGCCTGGTAGCCCAAGTGCATCCTGGAGTAAAAGTGAGGAAGATTTATTTATACTTGGGTTGTATATCTTTGGGAAAAATCTTAAAGCAGTGCAAAGATTTGTGGAAACCAAAGAAATGGGGGATATATTATCACAGTATTATGGCAAGTTCTTCAAGACAGAGTCATATTGCAGATGGGCAGAATCTAGGAAGACAAGAAGCAGAAAGTCTATTCAGGGCCAGCGCATTTTCTCTGGATGGCGGCAACAGGAATTGTTGACACGCCTAATTCCTCACATACCTGAGCATTTGAAACATGAGATCCCAGAGGTGAAGTTTTTTACTATTGTAAAAATTCATTTAGTTGTGTAAATGTAGAAATGGTATCTTGTTGTTAATCATACATCAATGGAATGCTGATACGAAATTTTAATGCCTCTTACACCAAATTAGTTCTATAAGGGTGAAGATAGAGTTTAGAATGGTGGGATGATATAACTGACACATGTGAACTGAATTTAATGATCCAGTTTGACCCGATCAATCTTTTTTATTTCACAATAGATTTAACCTAAATGAAAAATAAGCCTATTAGGAGAAAAATATGGACAGCATTCACAAATATGAACTCAATTCTTAAGTATGTGGTTCATAGTTAAATGATTTCCTTGTCTAGGCACATGCTGCTCCCTTGTCTGTTGCCCAAGAAACTGTAAAGAGATGTTTTTGTTTACTTTTGCCAGGCTCAGGATGCTTCCTTGCATGAATTACTGTGGATTTGTAAAGGGAAGTTTGTTGGTTTCTAACTTTCTCCTCTGTTTTGTCTCTCATGGGAATTTGCTGTTCTTGGGTTTCGGTTTTAGATTTTGGGCTTGGCCTTTTAACATTTTAGCCCTTGATCCATCTTTGTAGTGACAGCCTGTCCGCCGTCCTTTTTGTCTTAATACTCTCTCTCTCTCTCTCTCTCTCTCTCTCTCTCTCTCTCTCTATATATATATATATATATATATCCTTATTACTAAGTTTACAACCTTACTCTTATGAATTTGTGGATGGTATACATATAGGGTCTAACAGAATTTTCTGATAAACAGGTAACAAAGGCATTCAATGATGGAAGAGTTTCTATAGAGGAGTTTGTTACAAAGCTGAAAGTATTAGCAGGAGCAAATGTACTTGTTCATGCCGTGGGAATTGGAAAAGGAAAGGAAGATCTTACTGCAGTTCACATACAGCCAGCAAAGACAAACCAAGTTAGCTCTTCTCGTTATGAAATTCCTACAGGCAGGGCATGTTCCACCCTATCCACTGAAGAGATTATTAAATTTGTTACTGGAGATTTTAGGCTTAGCAAAGCTCGAGCAGACGATTTATTTTGGGAAGCAGTGTGGCCTCGTCTCTTGGCGAGGGGATGGCATTCTGAGAAACCTGAAAAGGCTGTCTTTGGATTGAGGCAGCCTTTAGTTTTTCTAATCCCTAGTGTGCAGAAATTTTCAAGAAGAGATCTAACAAAAGGAATTCATTATTTTGATTCTGTTAGTGAGGTTTTAAGCAGGGTGGCATCAGATCCAAGGCTGCTTGAACTAGACACACATGATAAAACAGGGGTTGAAGTGAAGCCAGAATGTCTCCAAGTTTGTGAGGATGCAGATGAAGAAAATGGGCATGCAGGCCCTTCCTGTTCCTATCTTCAACCTAGATTTAACACACAAGTTTCATCCTTTCTATTTACAATAGTTGACACCAGTCTAACATCAGAAGGAATAGGATCATCTAGGATACAAGAAAAAGTGACTTTGCCTCTGGATGATGGCTCAGATAGTTCTCAAAATGTGTCACAGGAAACAGAAGATGCAGACAATTTAGGATTATTGCCATCTCAGCATTGGAAACATTGCACACATTATGCAGTGGGGGATTCATTGAACTGTAATTTGGAAGAGTCAACCCCTGATCAGTGGGATTTCCTTCCCTCTCCCTTGAATCAGAGGAAACTAACTACCTGTATAAACTATAAAGAGGATAAAAAAGATGCCAGTTTGGTAGAAACTAGTGGCTCAAAAGACCAAACAATGCTGAAATTTGATCCCAAGGAAGAATCTCCTGAACCTCAACCTCTTTTAGGTGCCATTCCATCAGAAATAAGCATATCCCTACCATTTTCAACTGAAGCAAATGCTGGGAGAAGCATCAATGCTACTTCTGTCAGTACAGATTGGCTTTCTGCAAATAAGATCAATAACAATTCTCAGAATTCAAAGATTTGCAGATTGATACCTGAGATAGGGCTAGGTTTGAACTTACACCAAGATCAACCAATAAACACTATGATCAATTCTGTCCCAGTAATGAGCAGTCAAGTGTCAGAAGCTTCAAAGTTAGAGGCAACTTCTTATTCCAAGGCAAACTCTGGGCACCCTCAGGAAGTGTTTAATATTCCAGGAGTTACACAGTCATCAAGTCCTGGCCCAGATGAGAGACATTCTTCCCAGCCACAAGAAAACAATGAAAGTACTTTACAGGAAAATGTACGCAGGAAAAGCACAAGGGTCCGCCCCCTGACTACGAGAGCATTGGAGGCATTTGCTTGTGGTTATTTTTCTCCTAAAAGGCGGAGAAAGGGTAGTGAGAAACCTTTGAAACCAGATGGTTGTCAGATGAAATCTATGTCCAGGCTGGTCCAAGATGACCTTATGTGTTCACTGAATACTTGTAGTTCAGAAAGCAATGACATTCTTCTAGGTCACTAAAATACAAGTGTGGAGTCTGTTAAAGTTGATGTAACAGTGACAGTCAAGTTGGTGTTAAGTCTGAGCTTATGTACAAGAGGGGTAAACTCTCTCTTTGAGGAAAGGCCCATAGACATATTTCTACTCAGAAAATTAAAATTATGCAGAAGAAAAAAATAGATGTTTTGATCCCAGCAATCTCAGAGATGTGTAGACTGGCCACACCAAAGGTCAGGCAGGCGAGGGAATGTCAGTTGTCACATAGCCCTCTTTCCTGGCCACTGAATTTCAAGTTTCCTGCACCGACCCTTGCATTTTCTGTAGCAGAGAAGCTTCTGGAAGAACCACTAGCAGAACAATGATGGTTGGGAATCCACTATTCCCAAGCCTGAACGACCACCCAAAGGTCTTGTAAGGGCTATTTAACAATGATAAAGATGACCTCCCTGCATCTGGAATGGTTCCTGCTGGTGCATAGTTTTTATGTTTTTTATTATGATTTATTATGGACGTTGGTTCCAGGGGCTGCCAGCATGGCGAGCTAATGTTCTTGGACTTTGATATCCTTTTGTTGCTCATTCCAGTTTTGGTCTATTGTAGCCAGCGACTTGTAACTTAGTTTCTAAGATCTGCTTTTCTTTTGCCGAATATTTTCTTTTGTTGTTTATAAATTCTTATACATTTTGTCACATCATTATTAATAGAATCTGTAGAAAGCATTTATTTAAAAAGCAGCACTTCCCAGTATAGATATGGAATCCACATTACAGGGTCCAAGTAGATGCGGTTGTCCTTCCCTCAATGACAATATAATTGACCGTTCATATGCCATTGAAAATTGCAGGCACAGTTATTAGCTGAGCATGCATGTTGATATATGCCAAATTGTATCGACCTGGGCACAACGGAGCCATGCCAACTCATTTGACGAGGATATCTGAAATTTCATAAAAAAAATTAAAATTTCATTTTTGGGTTTGACAAAGAAACTTGAAATTTCATTTTCTTCCTTCTTACCTGATGATAAACCCATTCTTATTGACAATGAGCTCTGCCAGGTCTACATAGTGCTAACTGCTAACGGTGAGGAAGAAATCTGTCATTGCCAGCTATAATGGTTTCAATGTGCTCATCCCAGCTAGAACCCTCATGTACAAAGTGGACGACTATATATACTGAATCCATCATGCAATAACTTTAGCTTCAATATCATTAATTCTGTGAAACATGATGGCAACCCCATGAGGGATGCATCTCCACACTATTTAAGCTTTGGAGCGTCATTGGAGTACCCTAATACCATGGGGTTTGGATGCATCTCCCATAGTGACTTGCACAAAAAGATTGATAATAATAAAATGCACAAAAGGATTGATAATAATGAAAAGTGAAATTGAGAAAGCCTGTGACCAAGTTGAGTGGCCATTCATCATTCCGATGTTAAAAGCCTGGGGATTTAGCTCATACTTCATTGGTGCCGTCAAAACCCTCTATGTGGAAGGCTCTGCATCCCTTGTTCATTAATGGATGAAAATCTGAGGAGGATGGTTAATGTTGAGCCATTAGGCAGGGTTGTCCACTAGCTCCAGCCCTGTATGTGTTGGTTGTCTAAGCCCTGGACTATTTGATACGTCATAAGGTTGGAGCAGGGCTTGTTAAAGGCATCCCACTCCCTGAACTTTATAATGGCCAGATAGTGAATAACCACTTTGCTGATGACTCTTTTTGACCATTTTGGAAGATCAGGTTACTTGGGACAGCGCAATGAAGTGTCTGGATATATTATGTTTGGCCTTGTGCTCAAATACCTGATGGCATAAAATCCTGTATTATAGACAGTTAACAACCAGATCCATAGTAGCTCGCTATTTAGAATTGGTCCTGGTTTCCGTTGGGCTAGAAATTTAAATTCCTTGGTATTCTCTTTGTGTTTTGGGCTTCTTCTGAGGACATTTGAGAAGTTTAGGTCTACAGAGTTGAAAGAAAATTGATAAGTGGATAATAATTCCTTTAGTGATAGTAATTAAGTTCCAGATCTGAACAATTTTTTTCTTCCCTCGACCCATGTCTACTAGACTATTACCATTTGTTTTGGGTACCTTCTAAATTGGGTTAATTAGTGCATGGAAAAGGCTCCCGAGGACTTCTTTTGAGCCAACAATGCTAATGGCAAAGGGTTTCACAGAATTAGTAGGGATCTCGACTACACTCGTGAACATGATGGTTGGGGCATTTTTAAAACTCCGATTCATGGCCACGCTCTTTGCGCCTAATACTGTGTTTATATGCAAAACTTGGTCATCACTCTAATATGTTAAAATTGTTGGCACCTTTGTGATTGAAAGT
This sequence comes from Pseudotsuga menziesii, assembly GCA_001517045.1. Lineage (NCBI taxonomy): Eukaryota > Viridiplantae > Streptophyta > Pinopsida > Pinales > Pinaceae > Pseudotsuga > Pseudotsuga menziesii. The sequence goes on along the minus strand of LPNX011160164.1, from coordinate 291,308 downwards.
ACCTTTTGGGACATTTTGCTCGTCAAATACGGTAAAAGTTGGGAAAAAACGTTTGGTTAGATGGTTGAATAATTTTATAAAACCTTGTTTTGACGTTTAATTTTTTTTCAAAACGTCATTATATTTGTAATATAAGACTAGGTAGTAGGTTAGTAGGTAGTAGGAGACTATGACTCTTGGAGTATCCATAATTTGACTCTTTGAGTAGGGGTTGTTGGGTCGGGACTCCAAACACCACTTCCCAGTGTCTACTTGGAACCATCCATGTGAACACATAAATGTGATCCATGGATGGTATAATGGCATTGAATGCAAAATTCTAGGGATCAAATTATCAGTGAGATGTGCCAAGCTACGGTGTGGATGGCAGTGGCACTTGCAAGTTGCACGTTGTACAATTCCAGAGTCAAGACTCCGACAATTGGTAAGCTGCGACCCACAGCCACATGCCTTCATTTTTCAAAATTGTAAGTATACTACCCGCAAGGTTTCATAGTTGCAGTTTCGCAGCCTACGACGATGGGTTCTTGGGAAAGTTCAAGGAGATTTTCCTATAAATGCGAATATTCAAGGTGGAGAGCAATGGAAATATGTATCTCCCCTTTATTTTCACCAGGAACATGGTTCTTCTTGGAAAGTGACTTTATCTGTAAAGACTTCAGTGGATAAGAAAGCATCATCCCACCCAGGAACTTTTGATAGTGGGTTGTGAAACTTCTCTCACTCGCCTGCCTACTGGCATGTCCTAGGCGACTACTTCTTCCAAATAAGCACATAGCTATGTCTATATGCTTGAACATCAGGGTAGTGGGCACAAAGAAATCTCCCTGGAATTTTTTATTGGAAAAGAAGTCAGAATTGACATTTCATGGTTTAGGGAGCAACGAGCTCTTTGAATTATCGTTGATTCACTATATATTGCTCCGCTGGTGTTCAATTACCCATGATTCTTCCTGCTTGTTTGATAGTTTCCTCGTGAGAGCCTTTATGTGAGTTTTGGTCGAACAAGTCACAATGGATTGGAGTTTTGACTCATAATGATCCCTGGGATAATAAAATTTCATCTCTGGCTATAGGGATTCATAGCTCGCTTTCGTTGGAGTGCAGAAAGCAATGGATTATTCAATTTCTCTTCTTGGTAAGCAATGGATTATTCAATTTCTCTTCTTGGTAAGATTATCGCATTTCTCCTAATGTATTAGTAGTGATATTATTGTGTTTTCCAGGAGCTAGGGTTTTTATTATTTATGAAGCTCATTTTTGGCTGACCATTTTTATCATGTGAATGCCCCAAGTTTCAAGGTCATAGCCTGCAATGGGGTACAATGTTGCTAGTGCTGTGCTAGTGCTAGTCTACAATTTGGGAGCATGGAGGCTAGGACTCACAGAGGTAAGCAATACATTATGCTACCATCTTCCTTGCTTTAGAATAGGATAATGGTTGACTAAATAAGTGAGGATCTATTTGAAGAAATTCCCTTTCTGTAATAAGGAAGAAACAATCAAACACTTATCTTGGTTTTGTCGTTTCATAACTGCATTAGAGAGGGATGGTATCATGGTAGTTCCTAACTTCCTGTGTATTAACCTATCAAAGTGAGAACTTATTTCTATAAGCTATATTGAAATCTTGAAACAGTGTGAAGGATAGAGCCTAGAACTATGAGTGAAAGATTGAGCCTAGAACTACGTGAAAGATGGAGCATAGAATTGTGTGTGAAGAGATTGAACACATAAATGATAAAGGGACTTGCAATTGTGCGAATAGTTGGGCAGTTGGACCTATGCAAAGGGTCGAGTTGGAATAGACGTGGAACATAATATGAATATTCAAACAAGCTACTAATCATATAAAGATAAAAACCAAGATTGTTTTTTATAAAATTATCAGAAGCAGACCAAGTCTAACAATAATCGTCTCTGATTGTTCAGTATTACATAATGCTCCTTTAATCCAGTCTCATATGGCCATCTCTCTTTAGGAATTTAAATGTTGTTTGGCAACTCTCCATACAATGTGGCAATGGAAAATCATTTTTCTTGGGTGAAAGAAGATTTTCGAAAACACCTTTACTCCAGTGATAAAAATGCGTAGATGGAGGTTTAAATAATATCATTTGTGCATTGCAAATACTAGACTACCTTAAAACATGAAAACATAGCTAGAAACCCAAAACATATTATCTATCAATTTCTTAAAGGTTGAATGTTTCTCTTGTGTGTTTGGGCACTGTACATCACTCCAACAATGGAAAAAATGGTTGCTTACTTATTGGGATGCCTCTAGACAAGTTGAACCCTTCGAAACATTATGGAGATGAAAAGGGGTAGTGAGATAATGAATAAATGGGTTGATAGTATGTAAGGAAAGAGAACTAAAGAAGAGAAAACAACATATGATCTTAAAAATCCCCAACACTTGATCTTCCAAGAGAATTTAGGAGTTAGACTAGAAAAAAAATTAGAAAATCATACCAATCACTCATTTCATGATCCAATGGGTGAATCAATCCATTCATAAGCTAGACAACAATTAAAAGCGAGAAATTTTCCTTTTGGGGGAAAATCATTGTACAATCTTGATTCCAGTGTGTTTTTTTAATTCGGCTTTTTATTTCAATTATATTATTGATGCGATAGGTTAACCTTGAAAATTTTGGTATGTTGCATTACATGTGGCCTAACATTAAGCTCTGGAAATGATTCTAGGTTCCATGTTTTGTTTGTTTCCTAAGTTTATTACTTAATGAATTTCATATACATAATGCCAACACATGTTACTATTGAGTTGTGTGTCTCACTATTAGTGGGTTGTTTTGTTTCACCCTCCATTTTTTGAGTACATGATCAACGAAAATAGGGGTAAATGAGTCAATTTCCATCTTTTAATTGGAAATTAATCTCCTTAATAAAAACATATCTTTTAATTCAAAATTAAAATGTCATGTAATTTCAATTACACCATTGACACAACATGTTAACCTTGCGAAATTGTGTATGCCCCATTACATGTGGTCTGACATTAACTTTCACAAAGGATTATAGGTTTTAAGATTATAGCTTAATGTACTTCACATGCATAATGTTGGCATATGTTACTTTTGAGTTTTTTGTGTTACTATCCTTAGTTTTCAATAAACACAGTCAACTAAAAACACTAGTAAATGTCAGAACTTAACCTATCAAAGTGAGAACTTATTTCTATAAGCTATATTGAAATCCTGAAACAATGTGAAGGATAGAGCCTAGAACTATGAGTGAAAGATTAAGCCTAGAACTATGTGAAAGATGGAGCATAGAATTGTGTGTGAAGAGATTGAACACATAAATGATAAAGGAACTTGTAATTGTGTGAATAGTTGGGAAGTTGGGCCTATGGAAAGGGTCGAGTTGGAATAGATGTGGAACATAATATGAAGATTCAAACAAGCTATTATCATATAAATATAAAAACCAAAGATTGTTTTTTATAAAATTATCAGAAGCATACCAAGTCTAACAATAATCGTCTCTGATTGTTCAGTATTACATAATGCTCCTTTAATCCAGTCTCATATGGCCAGCTCTCTTTAGGAATTTGAATGTTGTTTGGCAACTCTCGATACAATGTGGCAATGGAAAATCATTTTTCTTTGGCGATAGAATATTTTGGAAAACACCTTTACTCCAGTGATAAAAATGCATAGATGGAGGTTTAAATAATATCATTTGTGCTTTGCAAATACTAGACTACCTTAAAACATGAAAACATAGCTAGAAACCCAAAACATATTATCTATCAATTTCTTAAAGGTTGAATGTTTCTCTTGTGTTTGGGCACTATACATCACTCCAACAATGGAAAAAATGGTTGCTTATTTATTGGGACACCTCTAGACAAGTTGAACCCTTCGAAACATTATGGAGATGAAAAGGGGTAGTGAGATAATGAATAAGTGGGTTGATAGTACGTAAGGAAATAGAACTAAAGAAGACAAAACAACATATGATCTTAAAAATCCCCAACACTTGATCTTCCAAGAGAATTTAGGAGTTAGACTTGAAAACAAAATTAGAAAATCATGCCAATCACTCATTTTATGATCCAATGGGTGAATCAATCCATTCATAAGGCGCTAGACAACAATTAAAAGTGAGAAATTTTCCTTTTGGGGGAAAATCATTGTACAATCTCGATTCTAATGTGTTTTTTTTATTCGGTTTTTTATTTCAATTATATGATTGATGCAACATGTTAACCTTGAAAATTTTGGTATGTTGCATTACATGTGGCCTAACATTAAGCTCTGGAAATGATTCTAGGTTCCATGTTTTGATTGTTTCCTAAGTTTATTACTTAATGAATTTCATATACATAATGCCAACACATGTTACTATTGAGTTGTGTGTCTCACTATTAGTAGGTTGTTTTGTTTCACTCCATTTTTAGAGTACGTGATCAACAAAAACACGGTTAAATGAGTCAATTTCCATCTTTTAATTGGAAATTAATCTCCTTAATAAAAGCATATCTTTTAATTCAAAATTAAAATGTCATGTAATTTCAATTACACCACTGACACAACATGTTAAACTTGCAAAATTGTGTATGCCCCATTACAAGTGATCTGACATTAATTTTCACAAAGGATTATAGATTTTAATATTATAGCTTAATGTTCTTCACATGCATAATGTTGGCATATGTTACTTTCGAGTTTTCTATGTTACTATCCTTAGTTTTCAATAAACACGATCAACTAAAAACACTAGTAAATGTCAGAACTTAACCTATCAAAGTGAGAACTTATTTCTATAGGCTATATTGAAATCCTGAAACAGTGTGAAGGATAGAGCCTAGGACTATGAGTGAAAGATTGAGCCTAGAACTATGTGAAAGATGGAGCATAGAATTGTGTGTGAAGAGATTGGACACATAAATGATAAAGGAACTTGTAATTGTGTGAATAGTTGGCAGTTTGGCCTATGCAAAGGGTCGAGTTGGAATAGACATGGAACATAATATGAAGATTCAAACAAGCTACTAATCATTTAAAGATAAAACCCAAAGATTGTTTTTTATAAAATTATCAGAAGCAGACCAAGTCTAACAATAATCGTCTCTAATTGTTCAGTATTACATAATGCTCCTTTAATCTGATCTCATATGGCCAGCTCTCTTTAGGAATTTAAATGTTGTTTGGCAACTCTCCATACAATGTGGCAATGGAAAATCATTTTTCTTGGATGATAGAAGATTTTGGAAAACACCTTTACTCCAGTGATAAAAATGCGTAGATGGAGGTTTAAAGAATATCATTTGTGCATTGCAAATACTAGACTACCTTAAAACATGAAAACATTGCTAGAAACCCAAAACATATTATCTATCAATTTCTTAAAGGTTGAATGTTTCTCTTGTGTGTTTGGGCACTGTACATCACTCCAACAATGGAAAAAAAGGTTGCTTACTTATTGGGATGCCTCTAGACAAGTTGAACCCTTCGAAACATTATGGAGATGAAAAGGGGTAGTGATATAATGAATAAGTGGGTTGATAGTACGTAAGGAAAGAGAACTAAAGAAGAGAAAACAACATATGATCTTAAAAACCCCCTAAACTTGATCTTCCAAGAGAATTTAGGAGTTAGACTTGAAAAAAATTTAGAAAAGCATACCAATCAATCATTTCATGATCCAATGGGTGAATCAATCCATTCATAAGCTAGACAACAATTAAAAGTGAGAAATTTTCCTTTTGGGGGAAAAACATTGTACAATCTCAATTCCAATGTGTTTTTTTCCGGCTTTTTATTTCAATTATATGATTGATGTAACATGTTAACCTTGAAAATTTTGGTATGTTGCATTACATGTGACCTAACATTAAACTATGGAAACGATTCTAGGTTCCACGTTTTGTTTGTTTCCTAAGTTTATCACTTAATGAATTTCATATGCATAATGCCAACACATGTTACTATTGAGTTGTGTGTCTCACTATTAGTAGGTTGTTTTGTTTCACCCTCCATTTTTAGAGTACATGATCAACGAAAACAGGGGTAAATGAGTCAATTTCCATCTTTTAATTGGAAATTAATCTCAATAAAAACATATCTTTTAATTCAAAATTAAAATGTCATGTAATTTCAATTACACCATTGACACAACATGTTAACCTTGCAAAATTGTGTATGCCCCATTACATGTGGTCTGACATTAACTTTCACAAAGGATTATAGGTTTTAAGATTATAGATTAATCTACTTCGCATGCATAATGTTGGCATATGTTACTTTCGAGTTTTCTGTGTTACTATCCTTAGTTTTCAATAAACACGATCAACTAAAAACACTAGTAAATGAGTCCATTTTTATCTTTTAATTGGAAATTAAACTCGTCAATAAAAACATATCTTTTAATAAAATATCAAATTCTTTAATAAAAACATTATTATTGAAAGGTAATTTTTTTAAACACTTGCATTGTTGAAGGGTTATTTTTTCAATAAAACGTTGTGTAACGGGAAAGATAAAAGTTCAAAACGTTAAAAAAAAATCAGTTGGAAGGGCATAGATGAAATGGAATTCCAACACTGCCTAGGAGGCACATAGAGATTTCGTTGTAACCTCGACTTGTCGTTTAATGAACATTGTTTATGGTGGTCTCCCCAAATCTAACATGACGGGATGCTCTTGGCTGAGCTTGCATGGTTTATTGGCCTTGCGCACTGTATACAAGGGTTATGTAGACAACCAAGGACTTGGTCAACAACAAGATGAGGGAATGAATTCCCTAGACAAAACTTAAATGTTAATTTATATTGGCCAATCTCTAAAAGATTGTGCTGGAGATTTCATAGAGCTTAAAGTGAGATTCCCTTCTTCCTATGTTGGGCCTTCAAGTGCCTCAGGCATGGTGGCGAGATTGGAAATGGGGTGTTACCAAATATAAGTTTGGTTGAGGTCACAATAGGCGTTGTCTCAAAATATTATTAGAAAGTAGTTTTAATAGGATTTACTAAGTTATGTATAAATAAAAAACATAGTTTTATATTGTGAAGCCTTTTGAAGCTAGCCTTGGAGCCAAAGAAATCTCTCTTTACATTTTCCTTATTGTGGGAGGTTTTTGGATAAATGATAACACCTTTAAGAGTGCAAAATCCATGGTGTTCAAAATGTGAGGGAGATGAAGCCTTGAAATATTTTATTTGGATTTGTCCACTAGCCAAGTCTATGTGAGCCTAGGGATAGTCTCTATGTCAACAATATCTCCATGTGTCCATCTCATGGAAAACATCCTTGTTAAGCCATTGTCTACCATAGACAATAAAATTTCATTCTCCTTGGATAAGTCTTTTTTATTGAAGTGCTTTATTTTCTATAGAAGAAACACAACAAAATGTTGTTTAATGTTAAGGAACTTTCATAGAGTTTCTTGTAGTATGATGATGCACTAACATGTGCCAATGTTTCCTTGTTGATTTATAGTGCAAGAATGGAAGCTTAGAAGCTTTGAATGGAAATGGGGAAAGTACGAAAACTTTTGGACTTTTGGGGTGCCCCCCCTTTACAAAATGAGTAGGGAGCCACTTGGGCCTTCTTGACCTCAATGAGCATAGTGTTACTAAGGTGACATAATGGATCGACATTGGGTATGAAAAGGGTTGAGAGAGGTGGGAGAATGGCTATCATTGGCCCCCTACCCCATGGAAAAATGACAAACAACTTGTGACTTTAGGATTTGTAATTTTAGAGAACCCAAAGCCTCTCAACCCAACTAATGACGGTCGGGAGCATCATGTGGATAAGGATCCCTAATAATTAGAGGGGCCCCACCCTTAATGACCATGATGAAACCTCCACCAATTGTTGGGTGGATTATTTCATATTGTTTATGTTGAAATCTTATTTATACTAAGAGAGAGGGTGAATTAGTATAAGGTACAAATTATACAATTTCCACTTAATAAATTATACTTCAAAACTTTTCTGCCAAAATAGTAAAGAACACAATTGCGCAAAGATGTAAAACCCCAGTTTTGACCCCATTTGCATTAAATGTATATGATGTAAATATTGTATTTAATCATGGTGTGGGGCTAAAGGGAAAAGCCCCACCATCGATTTATTGTTTTATTTTTCGACGATTAAAAATTGTTGCTGATGGTATTCTGTGCTAGTCGACACATTATAATTTTGGACACCATGTAAATATGCAATTTAATTAAAAACCCACAACCAGCTATGTCAATGCAACAATAATGATATGGGGGCATGATTTCCTAAGGATAGGGGGGATATTCAAACATTTGATCCAATGAGGAAAATCCAAATGTCAAAGGGAGAACCCATCAAACTATCAACTACCTTTCTTGTCTTATTCACCCAATCATTTATTACTGCCAGAAGTTGGTTGAGTTGGTTATTGCATGGGATGGGTAAGGTATGCCAGTCCAAATTCGAATGGGAGAAGCCATCAGTTTTTGGGAAACACAATTTTGACTTATGGGGCAAGTTATTGCCCAAAAATGCTGCCCATTCCCTCATGCATTGAGGTGGTTGTATTTCCCCACGTTTTTGGAGCTCATGGCATTATGCATTCATGTTTTTCATTTTTCCTCACCATTTTCTCTAATTCATGTGATCTCTCTCAGGAAGCTGTAGCTTCCTGTGTGTATCCATCCACAATTTCGGTTGGTTATCTCATCTTTCCCATGGATGGGAGGTCGTTTTTGTAATGCCCAGGGATTGGGTTGTATTCCTCACATTTTCTTGTCGTTTTCCTCATTTTCCATGCCCAGGAAATTCGTTTTTGTGTTGTTGAGTAAACGACCATCAAGGATTCACTATTTTGGGGTTCATCGCAGTCGCTTTGGCTCATAGAATTCCCAGGATAGTTGTTGAATTCGAATTTCTCACCTAGGGGTCAATTTCCCTATTTTACCAACTCATTTTGTTGCCGAAACCGTTTTTCCTTCAATTCCAGAACTGTATTGGTCGTGGGTACATCTTTGTTTGGTCTCTGAACCGGTTTGGGAGTGGAAATGGGGGCTGAATTAGCTTGATAAAACTTAGTGTGAGAAGGAACCTCACAGACAGATCTAGGGGGCTGGTTTTCTTCTTTGCACACCTTGAATAGCACTAGAAAGGAAGGCATAGCATGAGGGACTGTGTAGCAGAGAAGGGGATGCTCCTTATGTTAGGTGTGTAGATGTTTTAGAAGCTAGGCTAGATCTGGTGCAGGTATCCATAGCTCTGTGGTTGAGCTCACTTGCTTAGCAGTCAGCCTTTCCATCTCCTTTGTATCCTGATAAACCCGACTGTGTTTGCTTGGCTAAACTTTGATAAATCCTTGGCTATGTGTGAGTCTGCTAGTGTTCCCTTATTCCTTGTGGGAATCATGCCCAGCTCAGGGGTGGCAGTATTGCTGAGATATTGATGAGCACACTAGCCTATGGTTGGGTGGAACGTTGCAGCGACGTAGCCGATTGTAGGACAAGCTTCTTTCAAGATAAGTATTTTTGTCTATTTGATATCTGCAGCTGTATATGTGTTTATGAATTAATATGAACATGTTAAATGTTGTGAATGAATGGATTTTGCTTTCGTTGTATATTGATAATTATGCATTTTTGTATGTTTAAGTTCAATGCATTTTATATTTACGTATATGGGGCTAGCTTCCCGGATTAGATAGCTAGCAGCTATGTTAGTCGCATCCTCTCCGCCGAGTAGAGGGGTCACGGGGTGGGGACGTGACAAAAGACTTTATAAAGTAAATTATTTATATCTACATATAAAATATTGAGTACATGGATAAGAGCCACCAATCTCCAAATGTGAGCACCAACTCACTCAGGCACCAAATCGCAGATTACAGGCACCAAATCGCAGATTACAGGCACCAACCTGTAAGGACATCTGTCATATGTGCAAGAACCAACTTATTGATTACATGAACCAACCTGCAGGCATATCAGTCTTGTTTGTGCAAGCTCCAACTCACAATGTTCATGCACCAACCTGATTGAAGATTGCTATCACCTCTTCTTATTTTTCAACACCAACTGAAATCCCAGAACCAACTGGATGGAAGCACTAACTCTTGTTTCTGTATTATCCAGTACCAACTTGATGGAAGCACCAACTCTCGTTTTTGTATTCTCCAGCACATACTGTAACATCCCTAAATTTTGTAATAATTTTTTTTTATTATCACATGTAATTCATTATTCTTTGGGAATAAATCAAGAGATGTTATACTTCGTAAATCATTTGTCGGAGCGAAATGAATTAACAATAAACTCAATTTTATGTGTCTATAATAGTTTTATCATTAGCATGCTTTATTGGTGTACTATGTCATAATTATGTCATACTTTCCAGTTTACATTACTTTGTGATGATAACTGTCTTTAAGACTGTTTGACATTTTTCTTCAGTTTTGGTTTTACTTTGAGCTGTAAAAGGTATCAATCATGGTATTACTTAGTCTTTACGACTAATGCATGATCTTTGTTTTCCATTGATGCAGGTAGGTGCGACTGTCCTAAAAAGTACCAAATCCTAAGGCCTAAAAATACCAGTGACAAGGAACGTGGTCCTATTTCTTTTGGGGATAACACACCCTAAACTTTACTTGGTTTCGATATTTGTATAACATACTATTTCATATCTAATCTTTAAATTTTGGACTCAACACAACATATGTTATAGCTTATACTGTAATTTATGCTTGGATATTGGAAATGATAACCCTTGTTTAAAAACCTATGTTATAAACTTAGAGTGGGAAACACTATGCTTAAACTTTGGGTCTTTATTACATCCGATTACTAATGGTAAAAATCTCAAGACCGTATCCCCGAATTCAATATGCAACGTACAGGAATTGATGGCATCCACATGTAGGCCATGTGGTCGTAATAATGCCTCCAACTGTCTGGTAAAGGACATGAAGTCAAACCCTAGGTTTTTAATGAGTATTGGTGGTTGTGTAAAATCTTTCGATGGGGTTTTCTTTGCAATTAGTTTCACCTTCATTCTTGTACTTGGCCTCTAGGTTTTTTACCTTTTTAGCTCACTGTCTATAAACGTAGAGGGAGAGGCCATTAACCTTGGCCATCGCCTTCATCTGAACATATTTCAGTTTGCCCAGAACGTGGGTGGAGTTCATGAGATTTGGTTGGTTGTCGAAAGAGTATCTCTGGTGGAAGCTATACGCCGAGAAGGTAAACTGTAACTTCAATAGCTCTTCCAGTTATGATTCTCTTACACAGAGTTTTTATAAAGAAAAATATTGTTTAACATTCCTTAATCCTGTGTATGTAGATCCAGTCTCTATGACAAGGGTGTAAATCGTTCACCGGTCGAGAATCCCCATTTAACTGGTTAGGCCCATGTCTTTACCTAGCGTAGCTCTGTGGAACCAATCTGGGTCATGTGGTGTGTTTTCATGGCGTTGGGGTTTCTCCACTGTGCTGGTTTGGTGATATCGAAGTGATATATCACTTTGGTAAAATGTATATTCACCTTAATGGAATTTGTATTACCCATGGAGTCTTTTAAATGACTATGCCACTCTGTATATTTTTGTTGGTTCTAAAACTTGTTGATACTGTAAGTACCTATGAGGGTTTCGATATTGAAAACTCATTTTGTTTAAGCGACTGTGTAATTTCAGAATGTAAATAAATTGTTATCCGTGTAGTCTTGCGACTATGCCACTTTCTTTTGGAAGATATGGTATTTATAAATACTTCTCTATTGTTTCTACCAGTTGTATCTATGTGCAAACCTTTAGTTTTGTTGACCCATGAGGGCTTCATAGTTTAGTTGGTTTTATAGTGCACAATACTACGACCGTGAGCCTTACTCTGTCAATTTTGTTTTGGGATTCGAAAGCCACTCTAAACACGGTTTTTCTATCTTGATAAAATAATGAATGCACATCTGTAATAAACTCATCGGGGCTATCTATAAACAATGCCAAAGTTGTATTTATGGTTTTTATGCAGCGACAGTTTATACATTTGTTTAATTCATTGTATCTTTCACTGTTTATGTTTGTTGTAGCATGATAAGGTCGTGTAGCTTACTGTCGATTCTTGTTTTTGGGCTAAGAAGCCTCTGTTGTAAATTCATTATTGGTTTACTTTTATAATGGGTATAATGTGGAGCAATCCTTGTGAGGGTTTGGTGTAAACCCAATCTTGTTTGCTATGTTTTAATATCGTTTAACGATTCCTCCATTTTGTTTACAAAATGGAATGTTAAACTTACGGTGAAGTCGTAATGTAAGTAAAAGAGTAGATGATATTAACAATATACGCAATTATTTTACTGTTCAGAGTTGTTGAAAGTTATCCTATCATTCAAAGAGATTTAGTAGTAAGGCCTCTCTTTATAATAATTCAGTTTATGAATTAAAAGGGTTGTGACACCTGTTAATAACATTATAATTGTGTAGTTTCAGTTATGTTCCTAGGGTTTCGTTATTTTATTTATACACTGGAAAATGCATGTTGTTTTTAAGAAGAGAACCATAAGGCCTCTGTTAACATAACTATTGCTTAATAATACTTCTAATAGGAATTTTGGTAAGATCTCGTTAGGGATTTTACCTTGAGTAGTTAACTTGTTTATTATGTTGTTAACAGACTGTGAGGCTGTAGGTAGCCTCCATAATTACTGCATTAAAAACAAGGTAGAACCTTTGTGTAGAAGTATTAAACTCTGTTTTAGTTAATAATATTGTTTTTTCAGAATTAATTCATATTAATCCCTAAGGTTGCTTGTAACTCTGTTCTGCAAGTGAATTGCTGCAGAAAACAACACCAGCATGACCTGAAGCCTGTAACCAGTGCTACGGTATGTCGATAATCTCGACTTGGTGTTAATAAACAAATTAGTAAACTGGGCATAAGATACCCTTATAAAGAATTATTGTGAAACTAACTTAATTATTACTGTTCATTTAAACCCTGGTTATCCTGGTTAATTCTAGAGTTTAAATTTAAGGAGATAGGATCTTATCCCTAGAAAGGTTTTTGGTACTGCAACAAATTTATGTTCCTAAGCAGATATATATAAAATCATATATTCTCGTAATTAAATATCTATGCCATAGTAGGTCTTTGTATTTTATTTATTATAGGACTTCGATAAATCTTTACTGAGACACAAAATTTTACTTAAATTCTAAAACTTAGTCTACACGATTCATATCACTATTACTATTATTTCATTAAGCTATAATACAAGTACGAAATAATCTAAAACTGATACAAAAGAACATCATTTAGATTATGAATTACTTTTACAAAAAATACTATATAAGTAAATCTTTCCTTTAAATTGATTACTAACAAAAAATACTAAATCAGTAGGTGTAGTTTAACAACTTCTAGATAAAGAGAATATAAATCATCCTAAATACAATTCCTGAGCATATGCCAATGAAAGTACAGATTCATAAATTAGATAATAATCGAACATGGATAGATTGCAGAAAGGGGACAAACACCCACGAGAGACTGTTCCACCCAACCTTTTCCTGAAGCCGCGAAAGTTACTTGCTTAGGACCCCCGAGCCTGTTCACTAAACCACTAGGATGAAGATCTCAACCACATAGCAGAATTCAGCAACAAAACACTCTATAGCAGACTTAACTCAGCAAATCACTTTAGCTATCCCCTCATCAAATTCCTTGTGTACGTGACTTTTCATTTTGCAGCATTCACAAGGTTCATTCTCTCATAAATCAGAATTAGTAGTGAGCCTCCTGCTCAATTTGATGGTTTATATAAGATTGCCTAGGTCTTTGGGTCAGTTTTGGAATTAAATGAGCCACCCGCTCAGTTCCCCCTCTCTAGGAACATGACCACGTTTTTTAGGGATTATGCTCCTGCAACAACTAGAAAGTGAATGCTAGTGGTGCCACTTGTCAACCAACCTTCTACAGCTGCTCCTTCCTCCTAGTGGGTCAATGAACACTCATTTAACAGTCTCCCCTGGATAGGTGTCTCCTTTTATTAATTATTAAAATAAATAATTCTTCAATTACAGTCATCCTTGACCCACTTGGTCATAAACTTTACAATAAATTTAACATAATGTTTTTACTGAAATAAATAATAAATATTTATTTTTCAGTTATGGGTATGTTATGCATACTGGAAGGAAGCACCAACCCATGTTTTTGTATTCTCCAACACCTATTAGAAGGAAGCACCAACTCCCTTTCCTTGCCCCTTTTTGTTGCGCTAAAAAGAATAAATTAAAGCAGAACTACGATCTACGTCTTTTTTTATCAGCATCTACGTCTCAATGGTCTACGATCTATGATAGCATGTACTGCAATATCAACCCTTTATCACTTATGTGATTTGCGATCTTCTAATATCTATGATATTTTGCACTCTGCACTTCGTCAAAGTTGTAACCTTTGATCTGCGTATTTTACTTAAACACTTTCAGGATCTGATTTGAAATCTATACATCAACACCTCAACACTTATGCGATCTGTATCATTCACTGTGTATTCTCTTTGCACATCCTAGTATCATGTATCCTTCTACTTTGCTCTTTGTCTATTGTTCTTCTTCATGATTTTGCACACTCGGCTCTCTACTATATAAACTTCTTCTAGATCAACGAGCCATTAATACTCAGAAATAGAAGCTTGCCAAATCAAAATATCTTGTCTACTTCATCTTCAAGCTTACATCAATATTTCCATCTCTTGCTTATTTATACTTTTCTTGCTCAAGAGATGTGTGTGACAAGTTGGGATTCTTTTCACTTAGAGGCACCCCAACTCTCTTACTTCTTGGCCAAGCTAACCACCTCATTTCTTCTTTTGTCGGTGTAAACTCTATTGATAATTCAACCTTGTGTGGTTTTGTGCACTTACGTCCATTGACTTGGTGATATCTACACATATTAGTCCCATGTCTTGGTGGGATTTGTGCACTTCCTGAACTTCCACACTTCTTCTCTATATACTTCTTGAAACTGGTTTTGCGCATATAGAGAGGCACTGTCTAATACTATTGAGTCTTGCATATTCTTTTAAATATTTTTTCAAACTGACTTTTTACTCATCGTCATCAATTGTAAAAACAAATTTATAGGCTTTCCATTTCTTGGCATTTGAGATCATACTTGTTTCTTGTTTGACATCAATGACAACACCAAAGTCCAACAATTTATGATGGAAAATGTGCCATATAGTTTCTAAACTCTAGTGTATGTTATTTTAGACTTGGTATATGGCAATGTTATACATTCAAGGATTTTTGCATAAGACAACCCACATGGTAGTTGCATGTGTGGCCCACATTTTTATGTGTGCTAAACACATATATACATATTGTATTAATAATCCAATAATCTAATAAATTAATAATATCAAAATAAAAAATAAAAAGTTTTCATATAAATCAAATTAAAAAATGATTAATTCTTCCTAATCTTTTTTTTTCTCAATAGCTCAACAATAACAACCCTTGTAACTCTTACCATATCCCAAATGCACTTAAAAAGCAACATCAATATGAAGTACTTTTAATGAATACAATTCTTCATATCATGTAATTTCCTATAACGTTTACCATATGGGAGAATGCACTTGAAAAGCAACATCAATATGGAGTACTTTTAATGAATACAACTCTTCATATCTTGTGATTTCCAATTAGGTTATGGATTTTTTTATTATCAATTACATTAGGATAATATTTTATTATTATTAATTATGTCATGGATATTAAGATATTAATATATATTATTGTTTATAAATTTCAAATTTTGTAACACATTCTGAATCGGAAGGGCCACTATGTCCCTTAACTGTGTTCCTTTTGTCCTTTCTCTTTATTCCTTTGTCCTCCTTCCTTGTCCTTAAATTTAAACCTGAATTTATAATACCCTAAAAAATTTTAATATTAAAAATTGAAAGATCTTTTTAGAATCAGTTTAGAAACTTTAGGTTTTAAAATAATTTAAAGCAACCTTTTAACCTTTAAAAATTCCTTTTAAATCCTTAGAAATTTAGGTAAAATTGAAATCAATTAATCTATAAGTTTCTCCCTAAGATTAGATATATTAGTAGGCATTAAAATTAAAATAAAATAAAATTTGTTTAATAACTTTAGGATTTTAAAATTTATTATCAAAGTTTTTAAATTTGTTATTAATGATAATAAATTAAAAACTTTAAGGTTTTTAAATCTATTATTAAAGTTTTTAAAATTTAATAAATCCTAAGATTAAGCTAAAATACACCTTTAAATAAAAATTTAATTATAATTTGTTGAATAACTTTAGGATTTCAAAATTTAGTATCAAAGTTTTTAAATTTGTTATTAATGATAATAAATTAAAAACTCTAAGGTCTTTAAATCTATTATTAAAGTTTTTAAAATCTAATAAATCCTAAGATTAAGCTAAAAGAACATTTTTAAATGAAAATTTAATTATAATTAAATTTCATTAATAAATTTAATAACTTTAAGTTTTTGAATTTCATGACGTTTTTAAAAATGGTTTTTAATAATAATAAATTTATAAACTTTAGGTTTTTAAATTTATTATTAAACCTTTAAAATCGTAGAATTAAGCTAGATCACCTTTCAATAAAAATTAATATTCATTAATAATAACAAATTTATAAACTTTAGGTTTTTAAATAGTTACTAATAATAATAAAATTTTAAAAACTTTCAGTTTTTAAGTCTATTATTAAGGCCTCTAAAATTGTTATTAATTATAATAATAAATTTAAAACTTTAGGGTTTTAAAGGGTTTTTAGGGTATTTGGTGGTTTTTAAAAAATCAAATTAAAAACTTTAGAAAAATAATTAAAATCAACATTCCGGGAAAATAGGTTTAAAGATTAAGTTTTCCGCACACTTGAAATTAAATAAAATTAATTTTTTTTTGTTAACCTAGCAAACCCTAGTCTTCGCGGCCGACCATAGATTTTCTACTCGGTTCCAGTATTTAACTTTGGTCCTCAATCTCTCCACATTCGAATGTGTCCTGATGATGGATCCTGATATGGATTCGAAACGTCACTTGATCATTTCGATACTGTGGTTTCTCCGATCACATCACCAATAACCTATCACCACAGAAATTTAGCAACAGAGAATTAAAAAATGATGAATATATTATAATGATAAAAGATTCTATAAATTGCCATAGATCCATATTATAGTATGACTTTATTAAGTATCATGAGAGATAAAACAAAATTAAGATGCAAATCTTTTAGTGTTTAAAATAAGATTGACCTATTTGCCCGACCATTTGCACCGATCGGACGACCAGCAACGTCGGATGTGACCGCTCACGCCAGCCAGGTCGTCCGATCGGTGCAAATGGTCGGTTAAGTAGTTTACTCCTTTAAAATATCCAAAGTTAAGGTAGATGTATGTTGGTGTATTTGTATATTAGCAACAACAACCGAATGATACTTTAAGAAATAACATGTTATATTGAGTTATAGTATTTTAGGTAAATATTTTGGTTTTATAATACATGGAGATTGTAATATCCCAAACTGATATTGTACGGTTCTTTGCTACTAAGTTGTTGTTCATACATTCAATGATGTGCAAAAAGATGAATAAAAAGTGCATGCAAAATTGTCGTGCCAAATGGCCCTAAAATATAGTAAATCTGGAGAGTTTATATGGTAGATATTTTCAGTAAGCAGATGTACACTTACCACTGATAAATAAGTTGATAGTACTCCAGAGATATGATGCATGCAAAGTGTGCCGGAATGTAGCGTTTCTCTCCTCAGTTTGACGCCAAGCTACGTGAGTGCCCTCTTATTTTGAAGAATATTTGCACAAATTGTGAAGACATGGTCATGCATTCCACGGTCCTAAAAAAACACACACAAGTTAAAAGGATATTGCATAGGTTTTTGATACAAAAATGATGAATATATTATAATGATAAAGGATTCTATAAATTGTCATAGATCCATATTAATTATGACTTTATTAAGTATCATGAGAGATAAAACAAAATTCAGATGCAAATCTTTTAGTGTTTAAAATATCCAAAGTTAAGGTAGATGTATGTTGGTGTATTTGTATATTAGCAACAACAACCAAATTATACTTTAAGAAATAACATGTTTTATTGAGTTATAGTATTCTAGGTAAATATTTTGGTTTTATAATACATGTAGATTGTAATATCCCAAACTGATATTGTACGGTTCTTTGCTACTAAGTTGTTGTTCATACACTCAATGATGTACAAAAAGCTGAATAAAAAGTGCATGCAAAATTGTCGTGCCAAATGGCCCTAAAATATAGTAAATTTGGAGAGTTTATAGGGTAGATATTTTTCAATAAGAAGATGTACACTTACCACTGATAAATAAGTTGATACTACTCCAGAGATATGATGCATGCATAGTGTGCTTGAATATAGTGTTGCTCTCCTCAGTTTGACAGCCAACTACGTGAGTGCCCTCTTTAGGAAGATATTGATGTTTTTGGAGGAGGAGGTGCTTGATGCTGCTGAAACTTTGTCGGGATGTTGATCTTTACCTACTGGAGAGAATGGTGTTCACATGCAAAAATTTTTCCCTCCCTAAGCCACCTAACAAATTGTTTGGCTTTGAGAGGGTGACGTCTCCTCTTCCCCACGAATTTGATGTTGGATTCCCCTGATGTGATGGAAATGAGCTTATGATCACCTAATATGATGCGCTAAGCATGCTGAGAGAAATGGTGATGACATACAGACGAAAAACTGGGCTTTAGTGTCCCAACGAATCCTTCTGGGGTTTTCCAGCTATTTCCCAGCTGCAAACGTGAACCTGCAAATAAAACTCCTATGTGTATTGGATCACTGAATATAGATGAATAAGATGAATGTTAATAATAGACATGGGTGGCCTATCCTAAAAGAGATTAGGGAAGATAGATTTCACTTCGAAAACCCTTGTTAGTTGAAGACATCGTCTTCAACCCCAACTTTTGTTGTTGACTTGTTGCTACCACTCCAAAACTCAAAATAAACAATAATAATCAGAGATGCCTTCTTTGTTCCAATAACCCTTCTTAAATAGATTAGCATGTACCTTTATGGTTTGCGTGTCACTCTTAGGGTTTACACGTCACTTTTGCATGCATGCGATTTTAATTTCATGTTGACTTTAAGCCTAAAGAAATAAGGCTTTCTTTATCATACTAATGACTTTAATATTGAATGAGTTTCTCGTTCTATTCTAAGTATCAAATGTCCTCGTTCAATTTCCTTTTATGCAGTACCTGCTTGAACCTATGGGAATTAAGTAGGTTAGTGGGTGTTTTGGTGATTAATTAGAATAGGACATTACAGTCCTCCCCGCTTGAGATTGCTTGTCCTCAAGAAACTGCAAACTAGGATGTTGCAATACCTGCTCTCCCTCCCATGTGGCATATTCCATAGGTAATTCTTTCCATTTTACCAAGTATTCTCGAATCACCCTGTTTCAGAGTTTGCTTTCTCGAACCTGTAGGATTCTCTCTGGAATCAATACCAAAATCTCTTCATCATCTAAGGGAGGAACCTCGGTGTATGGAGCAATGTGTTGCCCTACTATTTTCTTGAGGTTGGATACATGAAATATATTGTGAATTTTGCTTTCCTCTAGGTGTTCTAGTTCATAATCCACCTATCCAACCTTCCTGACTACCTCGTAAGGACCATAAAAGCAAGTTTTTATATTTTTTGCTCAATTTTCTTGAGTGAAGATTGCCTGTAAAGTGTAGCCGTAAATATACCAAATATCCTACCTCAAAGCTCCGCTCAATCCTTTGTCTGTGTGCATATAGCTTCTGTTGATTCTGAGCTGCCTGTAGATTCTCTTTTAGGACCTTAAGAATATATTGACTGTCCTGTACCCAATCCTTTGCCTCTGGTGCTCTACTGTCTCCAAAAGACAAGTCTTCAAAGTTGAGTTCCTCATATCCATATAGAGCCTTGAAAGGTGTCATATTAATAAACATATGGTGGGTATTATTGTAGCAATAATCCCCTAGGTGTAGCCATTTAATCCATATCCTCTGTTGTCCTGCTACATAATTTCTTAGATACCCCTCAATCCATTTGTTGACAATATTTTTCTTCCCGTCGCTCTGAGGATGATAAATTTTTCTCATAGAAAGTTATGTCCCTACTAATCTGAACAACTCCTGCAAAAATCACTGGTGAATTTACTGTCACGATCACTGACAATGGTTTTGGGTAGCCCATGGAGTATGAAAACCTCTCTGAAAAATAAGTCGGCTACCTGTGATGCTAAATAGTCAGAAGGAATAGCAAAGAAGTCAGAAAATTTGTTCAACCGATATACTATCACATATAAGTAATCTCGTCCCTGTACCTTGGGTAAACTTGTAATGAAGTCCATCGAGATGCTTTCCCATTTCTGCTCTAGTATCGACAATGGCTGAAGTAACCCTATCGGATGAGTGTGTTCGATTTTATTCTATTGGAATATAATGCATTTTCGAACATGTTGTATTACATCCTCCTTCGGGCCTTTCCATGAGAACCTCTCTCTAATTTGTCTATAAGTTTTCAAGAACCCATGATGCCCTGATAATGAGGAATCATGTGATGCATGTATAATATCTCTTTAAAGATGACTCTAGGATGAGGTATATTCTACTCTTGTAATACATGATGTCATCAATTACCATGTACCTGTCATCCTATATCTTTCCATATAATAATTCATAAGCAAATTTGTTTTTAGAATATTCTACCAAGAGAAGGGACCTCCAATCCATAGATATACTCATGAGTGATATTGAGTCTGGTTGTATTGATAAAGCATTAGCTACAACATTGTTCTTTCCTTTAACATATTATAATTCGAAGTCGTACGCATGTACCTTGTTGGCCCATTTCTGTTGGCGCTCATTCAATTCTTTCTGCTCCAATAAGTATTTGAGGTTGTTGTGATTTGTCTTGATTTTAAACTTGCTTCCCACCAAATACTGTCTAAATTTTGTTAAGGCATGTAGGATGGATAGCATCTCCTTATCATATATAGAGTAGTGGCATTCATAGTCTTGAAGTTTTCGGATTTCAAATGCAATCGAGTGATGGTTTTGCATCAATATTGCCCCGAGTCCCTCTCATGAAGCATCACACTCAACTATGAATGGTTGTGATAAATCTGGTAGTGCCAAAATTGGATAAGAACTCGTGATTGTTTTAATTTTCTCAAAGGTTTTTTGTGCCACTTATGTCCATGTGAATGCCCCTTTATTTGTAAGATCAGTGAGTGGAGTGGCAAATTGAGATAACCTCTTTACGTATCTCTTGTAATATGTGCAAAGGCCTAAGAATCCCTTCAATTCTATTACTGTCTTTGGTGTAGGCCAATCCAAGATAGCTCTAATATTTTCCATGTGAACCTGTACCCCCTCTGTGCTGCCTTATATGCCTTAGATACAACATCTCTTTCATACCAAACTCACACTTAGAATTTTTTGTGTAAAGCGACTGTTCTTCTAAAATTTCCAGTAGCTCATCCAAGTGTGTTAAATGCTCCTCCCAAGTTTGACTGTAAATCAAAATATCATCAAAGAATACCAGTAAATACTTTTGTAACTGAGCCTTGAAGGTGTGGTTTTGATGTAGGAGCATCCAACTCGAACTTCATTGACTGATGAATCAAGTTAGCGTCCAGCTCTATGTTCATTTATTAATGAGTCATCTTGCCTTGTAATCAAGTTCTAGATGGATAGGGTTCGATGGAAAGTAGATAGAATTAGTTTTAAATTTGTAATAAGTGGCAATTTTTCCTTTGTTCTCCTTGATCTCTGCGTGGATTTCTCAAGGATTAATCTTTGTCGATAGGGTTTTCTTTTATTAGGTCCTCAAGTCCAACTTAGTCAAATCTGACAGGTTTTCTGAGTGTTATAAATTAATTTGAGTGTAATAGATCTAGGAGAGAAGAGGAGGCGATAGGAAAAGGAAAAAGGAGTGAAATATGAGAGAATAAAGAGTGTGCACAGAAGGAGTGAATAAGTTCAATTCTCTGTGTTTGAAATTTTGATCAAGTTGAATAAATAACAAAGGATTACATTCCGTGTGTGTTTTGATGGATTCCTGGCTCTATATGAACTTGTAGAGATATGAATTCATCCTTCGTTCACTCCATATAATTCTGTGTATAAATTCTTTAGTTTCTGAATTGCAAAGAAATTGATCCTTTCAGTGATCAATATGGCGAGCTACGAAGAAATATCTCAGAGAAGATCGAACGATGAAGAAAGATCACGACGGAAATCAACGGTTACAATCTGTTTCGCATCTAGATACAGATCAACGACCAAGAACTAATCCGCAAGAATCGATTGTGTGGAAGACTTCGAAATTGCGGAAATCGGGAAACATGGAAATTGCAGGAACTCAATTTTCGATAAGTCAAGTTCCGCAACCCACATGCGGGATAGATTGTTGTGGCCGCAATTAATTGCGGAAGTTTAATTAAAAAAATAAAAGTTGTAAATCCACATTCCGCAATTCGCAGTGTTGCGGAAAAGGGGTGTTGTGGGAAAGGAGTTACAGGAAACATCTTGCAAAACGACGTTTGCGGAAAAGATGAGTTGCAGAAAGGTGGAGATTACAAAAGAATGATCTTGCGGAAGGGAAAGAAACCTGAGTTAAAGTTTGCGGAAAGAAGATTTCAATCAGGAATTTAGCTTGTAAGTTGAAGTCTTGGATCTAGTTGGTCTTTGAGGCCATCAGTTGTAGTATCAGAGCAGGACAAAGATTATGCTTAGTAGCTCAGTTGATCAGTCGAGTCTGTGAAGAAAGATGTCGCGAAGAAGGGGACACATACATGAAGTTCCTGTAGGACATGGTCGAGGAAGACAACCTACAAAAACAGAAATGGAAAGAAACATGAGAATACTAGAAGAAAGGTTAGAAGCTATGGAAATAAAGAACCATTCAAACAATTCATATGACAATGATGAAGAAGCCGAATCTGAATCCTCTGAGGAAGAAGAAGAAGATCCTGATGAAGTTAAAATCTTGAAGATGTTGATGAAAACTAGTGGCAGACCAAGAATAGAAGTACCTATGTATTCAAGTAACTTAAATGTTGAAGAACTTATGGATTGGATTAATGGTCTGAGTAAATACTTTAATTTTGAAGAGATAGAAGACAAGAAGAAAGTAAGATATCTAGCTACTAGATTGAAGGCCCATGCAATTATCTGGTGGGATGAGCTGCAGATCCATCAAGAAAGAAGAGGTAAGAAAAAAATTAACTCTTGGGATAAGATTGTATAAGATTAAAAGTCAATTTATGCCTAAGGACTATCAGTTAAATCTTCTTAAACAATTACAGAACCATAGGCAAAAGGCCATGATAGTAAAGGAATATACATAAGAGTTTTTTAGACTGAATATTAGATATGGACACACAGAGGAAGGTATAGAAAGAGTATCTAGGTATATCAATTGGTTGAGATATGATATACATGATGAACTCGTTCTATTAAATTTGAAAAGTGTAGAAGATGCATATCAAGTATCTTTAAAGGTAGAAGAGAAATTGCTAAGAAATCAAAACCAGGGAAACAGAGGAAAGAACATGGTAAGAGGCAGAGGTGTTCCAAACAGAGGAGGTAGAACTTCTAAAGATGAAGCTGGAAGTTCTAGCAGTAGCATTCAATCATTCTAGAGAGGAGGATTTAGAGGAGGTAGAGGAAGAGGTAGAAATAGAGAAGTAAGATGTTATACTTGTGGAGAGATTGGACTTATGTCTTCGGATTGTCCAAGAAATAAATATACAAGTCAGATACATGTGAATGTTACAAAGGTTCAAGAAGAATCAAAAGAAGAAATAGAGGTGAATAATCCTCCAAAGGATGGAGAGGCTCTTATGTTGAAGAGAGTCTTGGTGAAGATAGAGAAACGGGTACATGAACCAGTTCAAAGGAAAAGTATGTTTAGAACAAGGTGTAAGTCACAAGGTAAGTGTTGTAAAATGGTTATTGATAGTGGTAGTACTGATAATTTGGTTTCCACGGAGATGGTAGAGAAGCTGGGATTGAAGAGGATGAAGCATCCCACTCCTTACAAAGTGTCCTGGTTACAAAAAGGACATCAGCTCTTGGTGAATGAGCAGTGTAATGTGGAGTTCCATATTGGTACTTACAAGGATGAAATATTATGTGACATAATGCCTATGGATGTGTTCCATATACTCTTAGGGAGGCCATGGCAGTATGACAGGAAAGTTGTTCATGATGGGAGGAGGAATACTTATTCTCTGGAGAAAGATGGGAAGAGACATACCTTGTCACCCTTGGAAGATGAAGCAATTCAGGGAATTTTAGGATCAAACATTCTATTGATTTCTGGAAAAGAATTGTTATAGAAAGTTCATAAAGAAAAGGATCTACATTTTTCTCTTATTGGTAAGCCAAAGGTAATTTTAACTTCTACAGATTTATATGATTTTCCAGATGAAGTTAAAACTTTGCTTGATGAGTATGATGACATTATTGTGGATGAATTTCCAAATGAATTACCTCCTGTAAGAAGTATTAGTCATCACATTGACTTGATACCTGGTGCAAGTTTACCTAACAAAGCAACACACAGATTAACCCCTCTAGAAAATGAAGAAATCAAACAACAAGTACAAGAGCTGTTGGAGAAGGGATTGGTGAAAGAGAGCTTGAGTCCTTGTGATGTACCCACTATGTTAAGTCCAAAGAAAGATGGTGGGTGGATAATGTGTACTGACTCCAGGGAAATCAACAAGATCACTATCAGGTATATATTTCCTTTATCTAGAATTGATGATCTGATGGACTATTTAAGTGGTTCAAAATATTTTTCCAAAATAGATTTGAAAAGTGGATATCATCGGATTAGAATAAGGGAAGGGGATGAATGGAAACCATCATTTAAAACTAATGATGGTTTACATGATTGGTTAGTGATGCCATTTGGGCTTACAAATGCACCCAATACTTTCATGAGATTGATGAATGAGGTTCTGAAATAATTTACTGGAAAATTTGTGACAGTATATCTAGATGACATCCTAATTTTTAGTCAAAACAGAGAAGAGAATTTAAGGCACCTTAAGTTGGTGTTGAGGACTTTGTAGAGGGAGAAGCTGCTGATAAATTTGAAGAAGTGTAGCTGCCTTAAAAAAAATTGGTCTACTTGGGGTTTGCAGTTTCAGAAGAAGGACTGAAAATGGATTCTGATAAAGTGCAAGCAATTTTAAATTGGCCAGTTCCAAGGAATGCTTTTGAGGTAAGAAGTTTTCATGGACTTGCTAGTTTCTATAGGAAGTTCATTAAGAATTTTAGTCATATTTTTTCACCTTTAATAGATACTTTCAGAGGAAGTAAACATCCTTTCCAATGGACCGAAGCAGCTAATAGAAATTTTAAATTATTGAAGAAGAAAATAACCGAGAAGCCTATTTTGGCTTTGCCTAGTTTTGATAAAGTGTTTCAAGTGGAGACAGATGCTAGTGGAGCAGTAGTGGGAGTAGTTTTAAGTCAAGAACAGAGGCCAGTGGCATATTTTAGTGAAAAGTTGAATGAAGCTAAACAAAATTACTCTTCGTATGATAAAGAATTATATGTTGTTGTGCAATCTCTTAAACTTAGTGGAGACATTATTTAATGCCTAGGGAATTTGTTTTGTATTCTAATAATAATGATTTGCATTTCATCAATGTCCAGCCTAAATTAAATTAGAGGCATGCTAAATGGGTAGAATTTTTCCAGAGCTTTACCTTCGTTATCAAACATACAAGTGGTAAGTCTAATAAAGTTGATGATGCTTTGAGAAGGATAAGTTTGGTAATGCAGGAAGTTAAGGTCAGTACTTTGGGATTTGAAAATTTGATTGCTATGTGTAAAGAGGATGTAGATTTCAACGATGTTTATGCTTCCTGTGAAAATACAGTTACCCATAACAGAAGCCAGTGGTTAGATTATATGATGTAGGAAGGATTGTTGTTCAAAGACAGTAAGTTGTGTATTCCAATATGTTCAATGAGGGAAAATTTAATTCATGAAAAGCATAGTGGGGGTCTCTCAGGACTTTTTGGGCAAGACAAGGCTTTTTCTCTGGTGAGTAATTTTTATTTTTGGCCAAAGATGCAGCATGATGTGAAGAAATTTGTTGAAGGATGTAGAGTCTGTCAACATGCAAAAGGGAGAAGTCAAAACACAGGATTGTATCCACCATTATCTATTCTAGCTAGGCCTTGAGATTCAATAAGCATCGATTTTGTTTTAGGTTTACCAAGAAATCAGAGAGTTCACGATTCAATTTATGTTGTAGCAGATAGATTTTCCAAAATGGCTCATTTCATTGCATGCAAAAAGACTAATGATGCAACAAGCATTGCTAATCTATTCTTTTCGGAAATTGTAAAGTTGCATGGTTTGCCTTTGAGTATTGTGTCTGACAGAGATAATAAAAAATTGTTGGTCATTTTTGGAGAACTCTATGGAAGAAATTGGGGACTAATATCAGTTTTAGTTCTGCTTATCACCCTTAGACTGATGGACAAACTAAAGTGGTAAATAGGAGCTTGGTAAATATACTGAGAATTCTAGTGTATGAACCTCCAAAACAGTGGAACTTAGCTTTAGCTCAAGCTGAGTTCGCAATACAATGATTCACCCAATAGAAGTACATGTATGAGTCCTTTTCAAATTGTCTATCGGATGCATCCAAGAGGTGTATATGAACTTAAAGATTTGGGAAAACAGGAAAAGAGAAGTGCAGAGGGTGAAGACTTTGCAGTTAGTATGCATGAGCTACAAGAAAACATTAAGAATAGATTACATGAAAGTGTAGAGAAGTATAAACAGAGACTAGACCTAAAGAGGAGAGAAGTGAATTTTTAGATTGGAGATTTAGTGATGGCCTATCTTAAAAAGGAAAGGTTCCCTAAAGGAACTTATAATAAGTTGAAGCTTAAAAAGATTGGACCTTGTAAATTTTTAAGGAAGTTTTCTGCAAATGCTTATGAAATTGAACTTCGTTCTGACCTTCAGATTTCACCAATTTTTAATGTTTCAGATTTATATCCTTTTAGAGATGCAGGTATCCAACCGGATGGTGTAACTTTATATAGAGATGATCCATCTATATATTGGCAAGGAAAAATTCCACAAAAAGAACAACCTCAGATTGAAGCCATATATAGAACCATCTTAAGGAAGATCAAGAACAAAACATTCTTTCAAAACATGGTCAAATGGAGAAATCAGCCTATTGAAGATGCATCCTGGATAACAGAGCAAGAATTTTCCAAGTACAATGTACTGCCTGAAGACTTAATGAAAAATTATTTTCTTCCCCAGGAGTATGATGCAAGAGCATCCAACTCGAAGTTCATTGACTGATAAATCATCTTACAATCCAGCTCGAAGTTCATTGACTGATGAATCAGCTTAGCATCCAGCTCGAAGTTCATTTACTAATGAGTCAGCTTGCCTTGTAATCAAGTTCTAGATGGATAGGGTTCGATGACAAGTAGATAGAATTAGTTTTAAATTTGTAATAAGTGGAAATTTTTCCTTTGTTCTCCTTGATCCCTGCGTGGATTTATCAGGGATTGATCTTTGTCGATAGGGTTTTCTTTTAGTAGGTCCTCAGGTCCAACTTAGTCGAATCTGACAGGTTTTCTAAGTGTTATAAATTAATTTGAGTGTATAGATCTAGGAGAGAAGACAGGGAATTAGGAAAAGGAAAAAGGAGTGAAATATGAGAGAATAAAGAGTGTGCACAGAAGGAGTGAATAAGTTGAATTCTCTATGTTTGAAATTCCGATCAAGCTGAATAAAGAACAGAGGATTACATTCCGTGTGTGTTTTGATGGATTCTTGGTTTTATATAAATCTATAGAGATATGAGTTCATCCTGTGTTCACTCCATATAATTCTGTGTATAAATTATTTAGTTCCTGAATTGCAAAGAAATTGATCCTTTCAGTGATCAATTTGGCGAGCTATGAAGAAAGATCTCAGAGAAGATTGAACGATGAAGAAAGATCATGACAGAAATCAATGGTTACAATATGTTCTGCATCTGGAGATAGACAACGACTGAGAACTAATCCGAAAGAATTGATGGTGCAGAAGACTTTGAAATTACGGAAATTGGGAAACATGGAAATTGAGAGAACTCAATTTTTGATAAGTCAAGTTCTGCAACCCACATGTGGGATAGACTGTTGTGGCCATAATTAATTGTGGAAGTTCAATTAAAAAAAATAAAACTTGTAAATCCGCATCCCGCAATCTGCAGTGTTGCAAGAAACGTCTTGTGGAACGAAATTTGCGAAAAAGATGAGTTGCGAAAAGGTGGAGATTGCAGAAGAACGATCTTGCAGAAGGGAAAGATACCCGAGTTAAAGTTTGCAGAAAGAATATTTCAATCAGGAATTCATCCTGTAAGTTGAAGTCTTGGATCTAGTTGGTATTTGAGGCCATCAGGTTCATACAAGATTGGAAAGTTTCTAGGGATTTGGTGAGTCCAAAAGGAATGACTAAGAACTCATAGTGACCATAGTGGCTACAGAAGGATGACTTTGAAATATCATGATCCCTCACTTGGATCTGATGGTACCCTAATCGAAGATCAATTTTTGAAAAGTATTGTGTCCCCTATAACTCATCCATTTATTCATCAATCCTGGGGATGGGATACCTATTTTTGATGGTCTTCTTATTGAGTTCTATGTAATCAATACACATCCATAAGGTGCCATCTTTCTTTTTAACCAAAACCACTGATGATGCAAATGGACTAGAACTTGGCTGACTATGTCCTAGTTCTAGTAATTCCTTGGTTGTTTTCTCGATCTCATCCTTGTACCTTTTGGGATGTTTGTACGGAGTGGTGATGATTTCATGTGTCCCGACCTCATCTAACTCAATAATGTGCTCAAATTCCCTATCTGCTGGTCGACCTGCTAGAATATCTCTAAATACCCTCTCACGTTTCTTTAATAGTGCCTGAATATCTACTAAAAGTTGGGTGTTGTTATCGGAAGGTTTTCTAAAAGTGAGAAGGCATTCAGATGACCATTCTATGTCCCCCTGCCTAAGTATGACCTCCATTATTTTTTATGATACTGGTTTGGGGGAATAAATTTTCATGCCCCTCAAAAATACATGTTTTCCATCCTATCCCTGGAATTCCATTTCCATTGCCCTATAATCTGTAGTGTATTTTTCTATTGAGTAGAGCCATTGAACCCCTAATACTACATTTGTATCAGCTATATTCACCACATAAAATGATTTGATCATATTGTAGTTCCCTAATGTGACATTTAGTTTGGGAATCCAATGGTTGCACTCCATGCTATTATTACCTGCTACCACTATGGTGAATATCTCAAATTTCTCTGTTTAAATACCATGCTTAGCCACCCATGATGCATCAATGAAGTTGTGGACCCCCCCCCATCAATTAACACACCCACCATGTGCCCCTGTACTACTCCCCTAACCCTGAGATTATGAAACCTATGTACTCCGGATAATGTAGCAATAACTCCTCCTGGTGTTTCTCCATGAAGTGACTCATCCTTTTCCACTATCAATTCCTCAGCTGATTACTATTTAGATTCCTCCCCTTCATTGTCAAAGTAGACTTCTATATAGTGGGCCTTTGACTTCCCTTCGCACCTGTGGCCTAGAACCCATGGTTCCTAAAAAGTAAAACATAATTTTTTACTTCTCAAATCTTTCCTCGTGTCATCGTCCAACCAAGTTTTATTTTTCCATTCCTATTGAAAAGGTTTTTTGTCTTTGTATTTTACTAGGAATTTTGTTTTAAGTGGAAACCTGTTCTTAGGAATTTAGACTTGTAGATCTTTGGTGCTGATTGCATCCTGTAGAGTGGATGGTTTGTAGGCTTTCACCCACTATTGTAAAGGAAAGTTTCCCATGGCTAGGGTTTAAGAGAACATCAATGTACTGAGGTTGAAAGGTGGATGCAAATGGTTCTGGAAGTAAATACAAGCAATATTCAGAGATTAGAATGGTTCATACCTTAGCCAAATGAAGGTTGATCCAAGTTGCCCTCCTCTTGCTCCTCTTGCTCCTCTTGCTCCAAGAGACCTGCAAAACAAATTATACCTTCCTCAAACCAATATGACCACATATAAAGCAATAATAATCAAATAAACATGAAATAATAATTTGATTAACATCATAATATGATCATAAACAAAGATTCAATCACCCATTGAACAATGATTTGGGAAGAAGAAGGACATCACATCTTTATTAATATTGAAAACAAGTACAAATATACCTTCTCTTCAAGTTCGACACCTCACAAAACCTTGATCTGGTTCTACTGCTTCTCTTCTCCAAGGAACTCAGCCTCCAATCTCTGCAACACAAGGAGAAAGCTTCCAGGGCAAAGGTGTGGGCAAAGAGAGCTCCAATTCCTCCAGCATAACAATGCAAAGATTCAAGTCCCCTCTCATGGACCTCCCTACCTCTATTTATATGCTTAATGAAGAGTTAGGGTCAAAGACAAAGTAGTTACAACTGAAGGAGTCAGTTGCATAACTACCCAAACTACCCGAATTTCAAAATACGTATTTTTCGACATTTTCAGGAGGTGTACGCGGTTTGCAGAGACAACAATCGTGTACACGAGGAGGTATACATGGGTTCCAATGCAAAAAGTCACGTATTTAAGGTGTACGTGACTGTTATATATAGCAACTCGCGTACGTACGCGGGTTTCCTTAAGGAAACTCGTGTAAACATCAAAAACTCATTTTTAGGGTATTTCAGGGCATTTTCAGACTTTGGTGTCCTCTGGAAAGTTTGAGCTCACTGAAATATATTTCCAACAGTGCAAATATGAGGTCAAAAAGAGTTACATAACTCAATATATGGGTGTTTTTCAGTGACTTTTCATGAATTGTCATCATGGAAGTGTCGACATGCGACGAAATCATGGGAAAGTGGTCACGGGAAGAGATGTGTCATTTTGAGCTATAACAGATGCCCCCTAATGTATGAGGTTAGAGGGGAAGATGATAGTCAAAATACATTATAAAGGAAACAGCTGAGTATGGAGAGAGCAGAGAATCCAAGATTGAAAGGCTCGAACAAAGGTACCTGAAAGAGAGATAAATGTCAGAAAAAAACTAATCTCTGGGACATACAAGTCCATATATAAAACACCGCCATAAAGATACAGGTGGATCCAACATATGTATAACTGATAAAACTATCATGGTCGCTCAATATGAAAAAAGGCACCATATCAAATCTAAAGGAGTCATGGCCACAAATGAACAAGGTGGATCCATTCTCGACAATCGATCATAGCCACAAAAATACAAGGTGGATCTATGTCTCAGCAAAATGTCATATAAAATGTAACAAGGTCTTGCGCAACTTGGGCAATAGCAAAATGACGATGCTACTGTTGGCCCAAGGTCTTCAATCCAAACCACCCAAAAAAGGTACGAATCCTAACCATGCGAATAAAGGAGTTGAGGTTGAACATGGAGGAAACCGTTTGATTATAGGTCAATAATGAGAACTGTTAACAAACACGAGAAACCACCATTAATGAAAATGGTCCCCAAGGTACCTAGTACATTCTAGCAAGTGTCAATACAAGGACTTGAAGTTGAACACTTGAAGAATCCATCGAGTAGGAGACATTAAGGTATTCCCACTACCCAATAGCGAGGGAAATTACCATTGATGACTACAATCCCCAAGGTACTATCATAAAACTCTAAGTCTCATCCCCAGAGAAAGATGTGTTGCAGTCGATGGGAAGAGATCCCTTCGAAGGAAGGCATTAAGGCATCCTTCATCATCCAACATGAGGTAAGCCAAAGACTAATTGGATCTAGAATTGGTACTAAATTTCACGACAAGAAACGCTGAAGACATGATGTAATGAACTTATACCAGGGAATGGCTGACACAAAAGGTCAAGGCAACTGCAGAATGGCTGACAAAGGTTTAATCCTTGAATAGTGAGCACGACAAAAAAGTGACTTAGGCATCTTTTGACACAAAAGGACCAATGAAACAAATCTGCAATGTAGGAGACATTGACAGATTCCCCATATAATTGGAAAAGAAACCTACTAGAGGAGTAAAACTCTAAATCGGGATAAGGTCAAAATACTAGGACCCAACTGTGGATAGACTCAAAACTGGTGCTTTGTTAAAGGAAACAAGACTTGCTGCCATAATGAAAAATACATGTGAATGAACTTCCCTTCCCTTCTTTCTTGTAAAGGTTTAACGAGTCCAAGAAAGCAAACTCGGGACCATCTTCATTTTTTGCAAGCTCAAAGAAAAGACAGAAGAATGCTTGATAAAGCACTAATTCGTGGATTTTACGAGCCCAAACTAGTACATGCTCGATGGTGTTTTCATAGTTTAGAGAGTCTGAAAACTCCAAAGAAGACTCCAAGGGGGTGCTTTTTCGTCCAAATTAGTATCCTGAGGCTGGAAAAGTATAAAACAAGCCACAGAAGAACTCTCTTAGCTTCCGAAGAAGTAAGGTGCACCTTTTTCGTATTTCGTCAGGAAGGTCCGAAAAAGGTTAAATTACCACCTACCCAATGCTCCTTCAAAAGCAACATATAGCCTTAATTTTACGAGTGTGAAGGAAGGCAAGATCACTCGGAAAGATCCATTTGATTACGAGGAATGGGGCTTACAACAATAAAATCGATGCTTTGTTCTTTAGGGTTGAACGAGCATGACAAAGACATAAAGTGCACTCGGAATCTTTTTCATGTTTAGGTCCAGAGCATGAAAAAGAGAAAACTAAGCTCATACCGGGGGTTCCTTTTCTGTAAATTTAGTCCCTCATGTCCGGAAAAGCGATAAACCTATGCTTGAGAATACTCTTCTCAATTCTGAACAAAAGAGAGTGTTCCTTTCTGGTATTATTCCACATGGTCTGAGAAAGTGATAACCTACCACCAATGTGGATGCCCATTCACATATTCTTAATGAGCTTGAATGGACAAGTTTACTCGGCAGTCAAGTCTATTTTGAGCAGTCAGACCTAGGCCTAAAGAAACTCAATATCTTTCCCGTGATGTTTTAACGAGTTTGGAAAAGTCAACTTGCGGCCTCCTTACTATTTTTAACGAGCTCAAAGGAGAGCAGAAAGAATGCTCTAAATACGAGGAGATGAGTGTCAGAGGCAAGCGAAACTAGTTCCAAGCGCAAGGAACAAACCTATGCATAATGCAAGGAACATGAGCAAGATAAAGACACTCAGGGAAAGTCTCCTCAAGGTAAAGGGTGTCAAGTTGCAAAGGAAAAATGATACAAGGCTTAGCAACGATGAGAACAAATATGAGTGCTTATACAACGAGCTAAAAGCGTGGAAGTCGGCATCAGGCTCATAAGCGCGAGCAGGGCACATGCAAATGCAGTTACAGCTTGAACAACAAGGTGAGGCCAGTAAACATTTGTGACTCCAACTAAAAATCCTATCTCCAAAAAACAACAACATCATAATCACATTCAGAAGAAAATATTCGATGCAGGTCACTTTAGTAGAAATACATGTGACTTTGCTATCTTCTATAAAAGGTAAAGTCAAGGCAGAATTGACTGAAGAAGATTATATAGCACCAAGGCTCGAGGGTTTATAATCAGTAAGATCAACCTCAGAAGGAGAGAAAAAATCAACAAGGGATATAGAGTCTGCAGGAACAAACTCAGTATCACAAGAGTTGAAAAAATCATAAGAAAAATCAAACTCATGAGGATCACTGACTTTCTATTCAAAGGAAGAGTCGAAAGACTCAACAAGACCAACATAAGAAGAAAGGTCATGCTTACTAGGAAAATAAGGGTTAGACTTAGTCACAACTGAACCAACATCCAATAGAATATCAGATTGTATCAAAGAATCTAGGAAGACTCCATCCGAAGGAAGGAGATCATCCGAGGTAGGACACATGTCTAAGCTTTCAAATGGATCGACAGAGTGGAGCGAAGGCTCCACAGTCTGTATAGGATGACTCACCTGGTCAATTGCTGGGACCAAGTCCCGAGAAGGTAAGCATGAAAACAGAGGCTTCTTCTCAATAGCAATTGAACGCAAAGGACATGAGGCCACATAGCTCACCTGTGGTGGGGTAGTGTCTATAGAAACACTGGGAACAAATAAAGGAAAGACCTGGTCTCTAGTTGGGTCAGGAGACAGATCAAGAAAATCCAACTAATCAATAGTGACAATTTCTTCGCCATGATTAAAATACATCACATGAAATAATGTTGACACCACAGCTTGCATGGCATAGACATAATCAAGTCCAAGGGGTCTTCTATCACCATGAAGTCAACTAAGACGGTATTCCCACCCAAAGTAACAGGTGTTTGAGCAAGAATTCCCAAGGCTATACAAGTTCTTCTATCAAACGCCAGTAACTGTCTAGTAGTCGACACAAGGCTAGGAGATCCCACGCCTTGCCAAGCACGAGCAAACAAGATACTAACTGAGGCTCCTTCATCAACAATACAACGAGCAATTGTGTATGATTCAACTTTGACCTTTATTTGGAAAGTTGCATCAAAAGGAAGGCACGACTCAAATAGGCTATCCCAATCAAAGGAAGCAATTCGAGAGCTTGGTGGGGGTTGATCCAAAATGAGTTCAGTGCCCCCTTGTTCAGTAAGTTCTGAATTAGCAGTGAAGAAAATGTGACTAACAGACACTTCACTCTCCAAAGGAAGAGTGGGATTGATCGACAATGGAACTGATTCAACCACTTCATGAAAGTCACTCTCTAAAGGGAGAGTGGGATTGACCAAAGATGACATTGGTTCAATCACATCAAGATCACTCTCCGAAAGAAGAGCGGGATCAACCAAAGCTGAGATTGGTTCGACCACTTAATCAACCAAAGGTTGAGTAGGTTGTTGAGAAACTATAGGTTGTTCAGAAAAAGGAAATTCTTGAGTCTTGGACCACACTCTTCACACCTCTGTGATAGCATGGCACTGGTGAGTAAGATGATCTCCCTCGCATAGCTTACAAGGGAACTTAAGTTTGCACTTCGAATGACCAGTTTTCTCAATGATGTCAACATGACTGGCAGTGGCTAACTATTTTCTCTCAACATGATCTACATAGGTTGAGATTTTTCCCCCAGCATGACCACCAGAGGCTAGGTAACTGGGTCCAACCTAACTAAGAGAGGTTGGTTGTTGAAAAGCTTCAGAATGTTCAAAATCGGGATGACCATGAAACCAAACTCTTCACACCTCCGCAATAGAAGGGAATTTATAAGTAAGGTGGTCTCCCTCACAAAGCTTACAAGGAAACTTAGGCTTGTGTTTTGAACGGGTAGTCTTTTCAACAATGTCAACATGACTCGCAGTGGTTGACGAATTGTCTTTAGCATGAACTATAGAGACTGAGAGACTACCCCCAGCATGACCTGCAGAGGCTAAGAGACTGGGTCCAACATGACCTGCAGAGGTTGGATGGGCACCACCAACATGAACAACAAAGGCTGAATGGTTAGGATCAACATGCTTTGCAGCAGTTGGGTGTGTGCCCCCAGCATGAACTTCAGAGGCTAGGTGGACGGATCCAACATGACTTGTAGAGGTTGGATGGGAAGGTTCAACTTGAACAACAGAGGTTGAACGGGTGCCCTCAGCATGAACTACAAAGGTTGAGTGACTAGATCCAACATGACCTGGAAAGGTTGGAAGGATCCCACTAGCATGATTAACAGAGGCTAGATGGTGAATATCAACTTGACTTGCATAGGTTGAGTGCTTAGATCCAACATGACCTACAGGGGTTGGATAGGTGCCCCCGACATGAACTACAGAGGCTGGGTGGTGAGGTTCAACTTGACTTATAAAGGTTGAGTGCTTAGATCCAACATGACCTGCAGAGGTTGGATAGGTGCCCCCAGCATGAACTACAGAGGCTGGGTGGTGAGGTTCAACTTGAATTCCATATGTTGAATGGGTTCCCCCTTTCTTATGTGCCTTCTTCCTATTTCTCCTTCTTTTACTCCTTTTAGACTGTCGGTTACTAGTATCAGTACTTTCACCGCATGAGGTAGAAGGAGGAGGAGAATCAACTACAGGTGAAGGGGAAGCAGTGTTTTGATGCCCTTGATATAAGGAGCTTACTTGAGAAGCACCAGGAGCATTCAGAATAGTTGGAGTGGAAAACAACCACACCAGTAGCCCTAGGGTGAATCCATGGAGATTCAAGGTGGCCATCAAAGGAACACCAACATTCCCTGTGAGAGGAATAGTACAAGGAGTTCCCAGCATGGGGATCTCTTGGTTGGTGTTCAAAGGGGTGCTAGCCATAGTTTCAAACTAGGAGACAAATTCTAAGGTTGATAGGCAATCAAAATTACAAAGCACACACCTAAAGGCACACTAAGTGCAAACAAACCACACATCACTCACTAAAAAATCCTAAAGCCAAACAGACAAACAAGTATAAGATACGCTTTCCAAAAGAAAGTTGATAGACAGTTACTTGGCGTCCCTGTAGATGTTCTTAGGCACAAGCAGAGGATTCACCCACTGCTCTGCCACACCTTCTACCAGGGTTACCTTCCAAGTCCGTCCAAGGTCAACTAGAAATAGCCTTCCGGTGTACCTGTGTATGAACGCTAGATGTCAAAAGAGACTAAAGGCTACCTTAACTATAATGATAGTATGGGGGGACAGTCGCAAGCCTGGTTCGTACGCATGGGCAAGGTATCAAAGCCCGAAACATTGTCTAAGATAGAATCCCCAGATGCACAAAAACCTTGGTCTACGCTTTGACAAGGAATCAGAGGGTTATCTCCTTAGTCCAAGCCTCCACGCGGCCTTGTGCTTAACTCCCGTTAAGAGGAGCTTCCCAAATACAATCAACATAAAAAAAGGTTTACCTAGTGATTGGCCAACTATGTCTAAAATTTATACTTGTGGGGAGTTTAAACTTCCTATCCCACAAGTCTAGCCTGAGCTAGTTAGTGTATGACCCTATAAAATAAAACTTACTACTAATTTTTAAATTATATCATTTATTTTAAGGGTTGTTTTTAGTCAGAGGGTAAATGGCGTGAAACTTATGTGGTATTTTGACTCAAAGTTGAAACAAAATGACCAAACAAAGAGAACTAAAATGCAAAAAGCAAAAACTATTCTCTTTTTCTTTTTCAAATAGAAAACTTGAAAGCCACAAAAGAACAAATCTTTTTAATTTTTTTCAAAAACAATGATAGGCCATGCAATCTAGACTAAAAAACTAATCTACATGCATATAAAACAAACATGTGTTTTTTCCTTTTTCTTTTATAAATGCAAAAGAAAAACTACCTACAAACAAAAGTATGCAAATAACAAGAACAAATCAAAAGGAACTCTGCTATACAACCACCAAACAAACCCTAGAATGCCCTAAAGTCAGTATAAACCCTACTTGGAAGGAAAGCTTGCATAAGAGACAAGTCAACTGATTTGGCATGGTGAAGTTAACCAACAAAAGAAGAAGGAAACCAACACCAACAAGCTTCTGAACTCACGCAAAGATCACTAACAGAGGCTGACCAGAAACAAAAGCCAAAAATCATGCCAAGTAAAGGAGGTGGGGGGGAAGAGCAAAGAACAAACCCTAATGTTATAAAAAGACTCACCACATAGATAAAGAAAAACCAAAAGGGATGACACTAACTCCTTGGAGTCATGCACCTGCAGAGGACCCCAAAAGACCTACCAAACAACCTTCAAACAGAAGAAAAACTACAAAAGAGGAAAAAACATTGTTTAAAGGGGAATACGCGAGTTCCACTGGTGACAGGTCGAGTGTCATACGCGGGTTGACAATACAGCAAGTCGTGTGTACAAGCACACATGGGTTGTACCGCTGAGAAGTCGCGTATCATACGCGGGTTGACAGTATAGAAATTCGCGTGTACCAAACCAGACACGCGACTATTCAGTCTACAACTAGCGTATGGGTAGGAAAAATCCCAAAAAAGGTCAAAAAATGCCTTAGGAAGGTAGGGGAGGTGTTCTATCATACTGATAAAGTGTTCCTAAGTGGCAAGAAAGACCTGAAACCTTGCAAAAGACTGAAAGAATGATAGAGAAACCCCAAACAAACAAGGCTCTCCCTAGTGGAGTCGCCAGTTCTGTTGTAAAGGAAAGTTTCGTATGGCTAGGGTTTAAGAGGCCATCAACGTACTGAGTTTGAAAGGTGGATGCAAATGGTTCTGCAAGTAAATACAAGCAATATTCAGAGATTAGAATGGTTCATACCTTATCCAAACGAAGGTTGATCCAAGCTTCCCTTCAATCCTCCTTGTTTGTGTCAGAAATTGTTTCTAAGGCTAGGGAAACAAGCCAACACAATCTCAAGAGTAAAACTCAGTTCAACTAGGGTTTAGGGTTTTTTTTTATGTGTTTTTGGTTGTAAGCTTCAAAAACATGCATGGACTACATTCAAAAGACAAGTAACAACTAAATCATAAACATAAACTGATAAAGATGCATAACATATCACAAAGATCCAACCAAGAGACTATGCTAAAGTTCACACATAAAGGACAAGCACTACGAGGAAATACACATTAACCAGCAATGAATTTGTCATTTAAGAAACTAAACAAGTTCAAACATGAAGCCAACACAGACAAAATGAAGGGGAAAAAGTCATATATCTCATTATTTCATCAGAAAATGCTTATAAGAGTTACAGTACCTATCTCTGAACAAGTCTGAAAGTACAAGCAGCTTGCAGACCTCCTGATGCTCTCCAAAAATCAGAACCCTCACAATGTCTTGCTAACTCATCTAAATAGACATCCTCTACAAAATCAGTTAGGTTTTTCCTCCTAACTGTCTCCATCGAATCACTAAGTAGGTAAAGTAAAAAGTGACTTTTTACAAAATTACAAGATTGCTAAAAATAGCAAATGCTTAACAAAAAGAAAATGTTTATCTAAAATAACCACTAACTAATAACTGTTTCATATTTCCTTCGCTGCCTCAACAAGGAGGTCAATACCATCTAGCCTTTGAGCTTGTCTTTTAGTCTTCTTTTTATCCTACTCCAGCTTGATCATCTTTTGGGTGAGTTTCCTGTTCTCCTGCTGCAGGTTCTTTATTGTGCTTTCTAATTCTGAACAGTGTTTGTCAGTCATCCTTTTTCTTTTAAGAACCTCCTTGGATACCTCTGCTAGCTCTTGGAAATGACTTTTAACATCCAGCAGTTCTCCTATAAGCTCTTTATTAACTTTTAGTAAACCATCATTAACCTGCTGTAAGTGCTTCATGTGTTTCTTATACTGCTGAGTATTTTCCTTATCAGAACTAGGTATCTCTGGTATAATTTCCTCTTTCATTAAGAAATCTGTGTAATCTGCAGAAACACCAGGGTCATCCAAAATGCCTGCTTCTCTGAGTATCTGTTCATCTTCATCCTCCCACTCTTGAGCTTCAACTGGACAAATTCTAGCTTTCTCATCTTGTTGCTGTTTTAAAAGTTTATTCTTTATTTCCAGCACTATTTCAGACAATTTAGACCTAGACTATTCAAATTCTCTTACTGACTGTGATATCTTTGTCTTTTTAGACTGAGAAGAAGAAGATGATTTAACAATTGATTTTCTCTTACTTTTGCTGCCCTGTTTATCAATTTTAATTTCTGCTTCTTCACTAGAGGAAGAATCAATCACAACAGCTTCTTGTCTAGCATTCAACTTGGGATTAAGTAGCTTTTTCCTATTCCACCTAAGTTTATTAGTTGGCCTAGTTTTAGGCCTTCTGTATGAAGCTGCAGTCCTTTTCTTCTTCTTTGGTTTAGCTGTTTTGCATTCTGAACTAAGGAATTCTCCACAAGCTTCAACACTTAACCCTACTTCATCAATTGGCTGCTCATCCTCTAATAAGTACCCCTCATCTTCAGACAATATAGTGAGGGGGATTCTTTGTTTAACTTACATTTCATCCTCAAGTACAACATCTTTCTCTTCATCAATAATCTTGGTTTCTTCAGAATGTGCTGCTGGTGGCAATTGCAGACTAGGCTGTACTTTTTCTCCTGCAAACAATGAGTACCTGTTTTTAGGGCAATCTGAGGATATTTTGAACTGACTGTCAACTTTTACCTGCTTTGCTACCTTCTTAGCCTTAACATTATCTTTATCTGCAGGTTTAGCTGTGTGACCTAATTTTTTCATCATCACTTTTCCCTTATCAGTCTGCCTTTTAAGCTGCTGGTCTTCTTGCTGGGGATGAACATCTGACCAGAACAGAAAGAATTCCCAAGTCCTACCCTCATGTTGTAACACTGTGGTGATGATCAGTTTGATCAGACCATGATGAAAAAGTGATTGGGAGGTGTGATCTTCATGTTGCTTTATCCTGCTGGACATCTTCTGCAGGCTCCTCAAAAAGAAGAAGGGAAGATTCATCTTAGAGACTCCTACTATGTGTTGGAGGAATCTAAAATGATATTTAAATACAAATGAATACCTGCCCTCACAGGTCACATAGCTCTGAAGTATCCTTATGGGCTCAATCCATTCTTTCCTGAAATTTTGGATAAGAATACCCTTGTTCCAGTCAGGAGTCACATTAGGCAACAGGTACCTTTGTGATTCAAAATCAAAAGGCAACTTTTTGAACCAATGTTCACCCTCATTACTAATCTCAGTAGCCTCTGCAATTAATTCCACAGTCAATTTGAATTTTAGAGCATCCAGCATGAAAATATCATCTTTAAGTCCCTTAGCAAATTTACAAGACATCTGTGCATTGTAGCCATCTATCTTCCTGAAGAACTTCATCCAACCTGCTTGTTTGAACAATTCTGCACAGTCAGGAAGCTTCTCAATCCAGGTCAAGTTAGTGGGCTCGGCCCTGTTGACCTTACCACTTTTCCCACTCTTTCCCATCTTCTTCTTTCAGGAATTAGAAGCAATCTAGTTTTAGGTTTCACAGATGCTTTGTAAACTGGTTTTCTGTTCTTTAAACTCTTTCACAATCTGCTATACATTCCTGGACAGACCTTCAATGTTCCCTTGTCTCAACCATACAATTAGGTCTGTAGATGGATAAACTGTGAGAATAGATCAATCATAAGTGAAAACTGTCATAAGAACAATATAGCATTGCTTAATTTCAAAAATGCACCATCAGGCATAATGTCGAACTGTTTTAGAATATAAGCCACTCAAACTCCTCATTTTAAGGTCAAGGAGGCTAGAAGTATAATATGAATTCAGATATGAACTCCTCTTTCAATACAAACTGATTCAAATCACACAAATAGCACTTTGATTAATTGCAGTGTCCAGGCTGTTCAATGTAATTGAAGGCTGTCAGTGAATGTGGCTGTTCTATTTCAGTATTGCACTTCTATCTCTGTGTATCAACCAGCTTAAATCTTCAAACCCTAAAATCTTCACAGTTTCAGATTTTGCAAGAGTAACATCAACCGCAGGCTTATTTGACCGACTGGAGATTTGGACCTGTATGAGAAGAAAGAAAACACCACTGTCTGCAATATATTCACATTAGCCAACAAACTCTCACCAAATCCTGTGTGTAAATGCCAATATGTTCTCGAAGTAATTGAACATTGTTCTCCAAGCAATTGATTTTACAAATTATAACAACTATCACCAGCTTCTCAGGCAGACTGAATACTTTCACAGTAAAAGATGAGCATAATAAAACAGTCTATAAGTCATCTCAATGTTGCTTCCTGTAGACTCTGATTCAAATTGGCATTAGGTCTGAGAAGAGACCTATTCAGTTAGCTCATTACAGCCAATATGCATCAATATCAAAGTTTCTTGAGTAGGTTAGAGAGCAAAACCTTCCTTTAAACTGTCCTCGAAATTCCAAAAGTGAATGCTTTAAGCTTAAGGTTATTATGACACTCTGTTCATTAAAATTCTTCATAATAGCTTCAGACAGCTATTTCTATGGTGAACGGTTCATTTTAGAACCTATTCTAACCTCTGCAGCAACCAATTTCTCCAAAATAATCTCCAGCGAGAAAAACCCAATTTTTTTCAATTCTAGGGGTTTGTATTGAGATACCTGTGAATTATTCAACTGCCACGACTTAAACCTTCGTCTTGGACTATCAACTGCCTCTCCTTATGCGTACAGGTGTCTTCATATAATTTCTTTGATTGAAGGTAAGTGAATTAAGAAGCCCTAATTTTCGCTGGCATCTATAACACTGTCTCTTCTCCACAGCAACACAATCCTCCTTCTTAGCGGTTTGATTTGTTTCACGAGCACTCCTTTATTTTGATAATATGTGTGAAAATCAAATCACGCCAGCTTAGACCGAGATTTACTGATATCTGTCCAACTGATCCCGCACTATAAGCAATGATGAGCCTGATTTGTGTCGAGACTGATAACCACCTGAAATCGTGCTTAAACTGCAGCATACACGTGCTAAACCACTCACCCAATGCGATTAGTCATTCACAAACTGAAATCATGATAGAAATTTGTTTGAAAATTGAAAAAACAAAGGGCCGCGATATTCTTGTAGCACGCCCTTTGTTAAATTTTTGTCTAGCGCTACAAGAATATAGCCAGTGTTAAAATTTCACTATTTTTCAACTTTCTGCTAATTTGTAGGAGGTTTAAAAAGTTGCTAGGTTGAACATCAAGCCTAGGTGATCTCCAAATAAACATTAATGTATCAATTTTGATAATATAACTTTTCTTTAACCCCTTTTTGAATGCAAAAGACCAAAAAAAATCAAATAAAACCTATAAAAGCAAGCTCAAAAACTATCAAATCAACTCAAAATAAGACTCAAAACAAAACCTTAATTGAAATAAAATGAAAAAGCAAACCAAAAATGGAGAAGTCAAACCAAAATTGCAGAAAAAATTTCCTGACTTAACATCTGGTTCCAGCTGCGGGATGAAGTCCTCCCTGTGAGGCTTCAAGAACCTGTAGACTAGTGCCTTCTGTCCTTTATTCACCTATCTGAAAACTTCCATTGGGCTATGGAGTCTTTATTCTATTTTACTCACACCGAAATGTACAATGAAGAGTGAAAATGATCTCATAAACTGTAGAAATGCTTGAGGAATCGCCCATTAACAGGGTTGGGTAACTCCTCACCTTCCAGGGACTGCAAGATAAATGTATTATTTTCCAAAATTTTTGATATCAGAAAAGGGCCAAACCAAAGATTATCAAATTTGCCATGCTTACCCTTCTGTTCTTTTCTTGCATCCCATCTTAACACCAACTCACCTTCTGAAAAAGTATGCTCTTTAATTTTTCTGTCAAACCTGTGTTTTACCTTAGCTCTGTACAGCTGAGCTTCTTTGTCCACCTTCTCTCTATGCTGCTATAGCTCTATCATTTCAAAGATCCTCCTTTGCATGTCATCCGGTTCCTCTTGAGAGTTTTGGAGGAATTTCATCACTGGAATCCCCAACTGAGCAGGGAACACTGCCTCTGTGCCATATACTAGCTGAAAAGGAGAAGTACCAATGGCCTGCTTTAATGTAATCCTGTCTGCCCACAATGCATACTTCAGCATTGAATCCCAAGACCTTTTATTATGCTTCAGCAATTTCTTGATACTTTGAATGATATTCTTGTTAGATGATTCAGCCTGGCCATTTCCCTGAGGATAATAGGGAGTTGAGTGCTTCAGAATGATGCCATTTTTCTCACAGAAAGCCACCATTGCCTTGGATTTGAATGCCTTGGAATTATCAGTTATTAATCTCTATGGACAGCCAAATCTACTCAGGATATTGTCTTCAATGAACTCCATAATCACCTTATCTGTAGCATTCCTGGTAGGAATGGCTTCCACCCATTTTGTGAAGAAATCTGTGGCAGTCAGAATCCAATGATGCTGTCCTGAAGATGCTGGATTTATCTCTCCAATAAAATCCAGACCCCATTGCTGAAAAGGGGCATTGACTGCAATAGGCTTTAAGGGAAAAGACAACAACTTCTGTTTGCCTGCAAATTTCTGACAAGGTATACAAGCTCTTACTTGCTGGTGAACATCTGTGAATAGGGAAGGCCAATAGTATCCAGCTCGTAAGATTTTATATGCTGTAGCTTTCCAATACTTATGCCCTCCATAGGCTCCCTCATGAGATTCTGAAATTACTTCCCCTATTTCAGCTTGATCCAAACACCTTAACAAGATACCTCCTGGGTCCTTCCAAAACAATTGATCCTCTACCAAACAGTACTTTGTAGCTTTCAACTTCAGAGATCTGGCAGCCTTCCTATCCAAGTGTTCAGGGCATTGCAAAAATAATAGGAAATAAACAATATCAGCATACCAAACTGAAGATGAATAAAAGTCCATGATCTTTTCCTTTTCAAGTGCTGCTTGATCTTCTTCATGAGCAATATCTTCAGCCATGATATGTAATCCTAATGCCTGACAATTTGAATCAGCTAGCAACTTAGCCAAACCTTGACCCTTGACAAGCTTAGTAGGTCTGATTTCCACATCATATTCCATGATCTTTGCAATCTATTTTCCTCTCTTTCCTTCACTATCAGGCTGTGTCAAGATATCCTTCACTACAACATTTGGAACAAATGAAATTACCTTTGAATGCAGAATATAAATTCTGAAAAATTTCAGAGCCTTCACCAGAGCATAGGCTTGTTTTTCCAGAATGTTGTACTTCAGTTCAGAATCCCTGAGAGTTTTACTAAAAAAGGAAATGGGCTGCTCTAGTCCTTCCTTGTTTTTCTGAAGTAAGACAGCTGCAATTGTATCTGCTGAAGCAAAAGAAAAAGTAAGGAACTCCTTGGTAAAATCAGGACT
Organism: Pseudotsuga menziesii; assembly: GCA_001517045.1. NCBI lineage: Eukaryota > Viridiplantae > Streptophyta > Pinopsida > Pinales > Pinaceae > Pseudotsuga > Pseudotsuga menziesii. The sequence continues at coordinate 246,447 of LPNX011160164.1, read as the reverse complement.
TACCAACACAGGTGCTTCAGTCAGAGCCACCTTGATTTTCTCGAATGCTGCCTTTGCTTCAACAGTCCACCTGACTTCTTGGTCTTTCTTTAACATAGTTGTGATTTGTTTTATGGTTTCAGCAAAATTAGGAATAAACCACCGTAGAAAATTTATCTTACCAATGAATGATTGCACATCCTTCTTACTCCTGGGAAAACTAATCTTCAGTATTGCTTGGACTCTCTCCGGATCAATTCTGATGCCATCAGCAAACACCAAGTGACCCAACAATCTGCCCTCTTGAACAACAAAATGAGATTTCTTGGGGTTCAAAGACAAGCCAAATTTTCTGCATTTCTGGAAAGTCTGTCTCAAATGTTTTAAGTGCTCATCATCAGACTGTGAGAACACAGTGATGTCATCTAAATAGATGACAACAAATTTATCTTTTTCTCCCATGAATGCAATGTCCATTGCCCTCTGAAAGGTTGCCCCAGCATTCATCAGACCAAAGGGCATCTTATCATACATAAAAGTCCCCCAGGGAGTGGTAAAGGCTGTCTTTTCTTTGTCATCAGGGTGCATGGAAATCTGATTGTACCCTGAAAATCCATCCACCATGGAAATCCTCTGTGCTCCAACTACCTACTGTAAGACCTGTTCAATCTTTGGCAGAGGATAGTTGTCTTTTAATGAAGATCTGTTAAGATTCCTGAAATCAACACAGAGTCTAATCTCCCCATTCTTTTTTCTGACAGGTACAAGATTTGCAACCCAGGAAGAGTACCTGAGAGGCACTATTATCTTCGCATCCAGCAACTTCTTTATTTCCTTTTCAATCACAGGAAATAAGGCTGGATTTATCCTTCTTAATTTCTGTCGGAAAGGTTTGACATTGGGCTTCAAGGGAACCTTATGCTAAATGATTTCTGTGTCATAGGTTCTTAATTCTTCATAGGACCATGCAAATACATCCACATGTTCTTTCAAAATCTTGATATATTTGCTCCTTTGCTCAGCTGTCAGAGATTTAGAAATTTTTACCATTCTTGGGTTTTCTGCAGTCCCAATATTGCAGTCCACTACATTGTCTTCTGAAGATTGGACTACTGGTTTAGAAGGTGTATCATCTTTGGTAAAAATTCTTTCTAAAGGCACTAAACCTTTAGGGATAAAATTACTCTTCAACTCAATGATCTTATGGCCTGCTATCTCTTGTGCAGCAAACTCATTTTCAACAGACTCACTTTCAGCAGACTCATCATCCTGTTCTTCTCCTTCATCTTGATCAATTTGAGCATTAGAAAACTCATCTGTAAGCTCAAGAAATTTCTTAATTTCAATATCATCTTCGAAAACCCTCCAGTGCTTCACATTGTCAGGTACACATGGTCTGTACCTTACCTCTATAGGATATCTTAGCTGAGTAGTTTTAGGAATTTTAAAATATGAGGCAGCCAAAGCTAATGAGTCTGCAGTCTCATTGTGATTTCTTGGAATATGAGTGATATTGAATGCTATGAAATAATTATCAAGCATATCCCATACCTCATTTCTATAGACCTTCAACAAATCCTGCTTTACTTGATAATTATT
>LPNX011160164.1:217272-237969 GCA_001517045.1 Pseudotsuga menziesii | reverse complement strand
AACTCAAAATAAGACTCAAAACAAAACCTTAATTGAAATAAAATGAAAAAGCAAACCAAAAATGGAGAAGTCAAACCAAAATTGCAGAAAAAATTTCCTAACTTAACACTCCTCTTGCTCCTCTTGCTCCAAGAGACCTGCAAAACAAATTATACCTTCCTCAAACCAATATGACCACATATAAATCAATGATAATCAAATAAACATGAAATAATAATCTGATTAACATCATAATATGATCATAAACAAAGATTCAATCACCCATTGAATAATGATTTGGGAAGAAGAAGGACATCACATCTTTATTAATCTTGAAAACAAGTAAAAATATACCTTCTCTTCAAGTTTGGCACCTCATGAAACCTTGATGTGGTTTTGCTGCTTTTCTTCTCCAAGGAACTCAGCCTCCAAGCTCTGCAACACAAGGAGAAAGCTTCTAGGGCAAAGGTGTGGGAAAAGAGACCTCCAATTCCTCCAGAATAACAATGCAAAGATTCAAGTCCCCTCTCATGGACCTCCCTACCTCTATTTATATGCTTAATGAAGAGTTAGGGTCGAAGACAAATTAGTTACAACTGAAGGAGTCAGTTGCATAACTACCCAAACTACCCAAATTTCAAAATACGTATTTTTTTACATTTTCAGGAGGAGTAAAAGGGTTGCAGAGACAACAGTTTCATACACGAGGAGGTATACGCAGGTTGCAATGTAGAAAGTCACGTATTTAAGGTGTACGCGACTATTATATATAGCAACTCGCGTACGTACGTGGGTTTCCTTAAGGAAAATTGTGTACACATCAAAAACTCATTTTTAGGGTATTTCTGAGCATTTTCAAACTTTGGTGTCTTCTAGAAAGTTTTAGCTAACTGAAATCTCTTTCCAACGGTGTAGAGATGAGATCAAACGGAGTTAAAAAAACTCAATATATGGGTCCTCCAAGTTAGGTGTTTTCTAAGTGACTTTTCATGAAGTGTCATCATGGAAGTGTCGACATGCGACGAAATCATGGGAAAGTGGTCACAGGAAAAGATGTGTCATTTTGAGCTATAAAAACCACCCTCGTAAAGGTTTTTTTAAAGCCTCAGAAAATAACAGAATCAACCTACTCTCGGACACATCTGTTACCATAACAACTATTCTCTGAAACTCTGATATGAAGGCCTCGACACTACTTGTCTATTTGAGTTGAGATAACTCTCTAAAATGTATCTATTGGTCCCTTTTGTCAAACCGCTCTATGAGCTTCTGTGTGAAGTCATTGTAGGAACTGATGGTGTTGTTACCCAACGGCACTAACCCATGGTATCACCACTCATGAGCCTCTCTGTCCAGATGTAAGGTAGCTAATCTAATGGCATTTGTCTCCATCATAGGGTTGAGCTCGAAGTAAGTATCTAACTTCTGGACCCATATTCTCACTAAACACCCATGATTCCCTTCAAAATTAGGGATGGTCAATCTTCCCAAGGTTTTCTATAATTCATAATTTTGGGTAAACCCTCTGTTAAAGTTACTTGGTCGATTACTTCTTTTCATATTGCAGAAGTCTGAAAATGACATAGCTGCGTGGAACTAATCTCCCAAATCCTTGTACTCCTATAAATAAGCCCCAAATGGTTCACTAGGTTTTGCTGGCATGACTGGTCCTGCTACTGCATTCTCCAAGAAGTGAGGCATAGTAGGTTTGCTGGAAGGTTTGTTATATATATGAGGCGTGTTTTGCATATTAGTGTATGCATGTTTCCCACTACTACTAGTAGATCCTTTATCTATTGGTGAAAGAGGTATACTTCTATGACCTGGTTCTGGCTTGCGAGCCAATCTGTTTAAGGTATGTTGATACTTCTTTCTGGACCTTAGCTAAGTCATTCAGTGCACTCACTAAGTTAGGAAATTCCAACCTGTCTTCATTTTCTCTTGTTCATTTCCCTTTGTCAGAGTGTATACCTATTGGGTCCATGTCTGAGTTGGTATCTTTTAACTGGATGTCCTCAAATTCTCACTTCTCAGTGTACCTACTCTTCCTTCTTCTATAAGTTACAAATGTATCTTCTTCTGGATTCATTTACTTCTCATTTTCTTTGATACTATTGTAATATCCCAAACTGATATTCTACGATTCTTTGCTACTAAGTTGTTGTTCATACACTCAATGATGTGCAAAAATCTAAATAAAAAGTGCATGCAAAATTTTCGTGTCAAATGGCCCTAAAATATGACAAATATGGAGAGATTATAGGGTATGGATTTTCAATAAGTAGATGTACACTTACCACTGATAAATACGTTGATATCACTCCAGAGATATGATGCATGCAAAGTGTGCTAGAATGTAGTGTTGCTATCCTCAGTTTGACACCTAGCTATGTGAGTGCCCTCTTTAGGAAGATATTGATGTTTTTGGAGGAGGAGGTGCCTGATGCTGTTGAAAATTTTCCAAGATGTTGGTCTTTACCTTCCAGAGAGAATGGTGGTCACATGCAGAAGTTTTTCCCTCCCTAAGGAACCTAGTTAATTGTTTGGCTCTGAGAGGGTGACATCTCCTCTTCCCCAGGAATCTGCTACTAGATGCCCTCGATGTGCTGGAAATCAGCCGATGATCACACAGTATGATGTGCTAATCCCGCTGAGAGAAATGGTGATGACATGTGGAGGAAAAACTGGGATTTAGTGTCCCAGCGAATCCTTCTGAGGTTTTCCAACTATTCCCCAGCTGCAAACTTGAACCTACAAATAAACCTTCTGTGTGTGCTGGATCACTGAATACAAATGAATAAGATGAATGATGATAATAGACCTGGGTGGCCTATCCTGAAAGATAATAGGGAAGATAGATTTCACTGCCGAAACCCTTGTTAGTTGAAGGCCTCGTCTTCAACCCCAAGTGTTGTTGTTGCACTTTCTGCTACCTCTCCAAAACTCAAAATCAACAATAATAATCAAAGATTCCTTGTTTGGTCCAATAACCCTTCTTAAATAGATTAGCATGCACTTTTAGGGTTTGCATGTCACTTTTGCATGCATGTGATTCTAATTACATGTTGACTTTAAGCCTAAAGAAATAATGCTTTCTTTATCATACTAATGACTTTAATATTGAATGAGTATCCCGTTTTGTTCTAAGTATCAAATGTCCTTAGTCAATCCCCTTTTATGCAGTACCCGCTTGAACCTATGGGAATTAAGTAGGTTAGAGGGTGTTTTGGTGCTTAATTAGAAGAGGACATTACATAGATAACATAAGCGAATATTCAATAAAAAGCATTTGTCTTCATCCTTGTAATTTTTGGTGAATATTATTGATCTAAGTATATGTTATGTATAAAAAAAATAATGGACAATCAAACAAAAAAATGACCAATTGGTGTATTTTATTTTGGAAAAAAAGCCAAAAAATATTGAACCGGTGAAATTTAATCACTAAAAAATACCACGGAAATAACAATAACAACAATAAGAATTACAATAGCAACAATAATCATAATCATAATAATCATTTGGATTCCTTGCATGTCTCCAATTTGACTTCCACGGGGTTAGGTGCACTAAGTCTACACAACCCTCTTTACACTAGGTATCATCCTCAAAATGGGGGGAAGTGCTCGAGAGTTGGAATTTATTCCAAGGAAAAAATAAGGCGTGTTATTCTATTCTTAAATAATCTTTACATTGTGATTTATTTTAAATTTTAAATTTTAAGCATGAATATTACACATCTAATCCATATTAGGTTATTTTTGTAATTAATAAAAATAATGTATTGGGTTTACTTATGCCACATGCCACATCAATGTTAAGTATGGGCATTAGGCAGTAGAACGCACCTTGTTTCTCTTAATACATTCTACCTCAATTATTATTTTTAATTACGAACATTTCCACACACGCACGCACGCACACGCACACACACACACACACACACACATATTCGTGTTGAAAGTGAAAAATACATTTTTAATGTGTCAATGGCACTGAAACAATACTATGGTCATATAATTCCTAGATCCTAGATTATCAGCTAATTATTGTCTTTTGAGCTATCTATGAGTAAGATGGCTTAATCCTTACAAGGACAAAATTTGAAGACAATGTCTGAAATTTATAATAACCATACAATCAAAGATATCGTAAAATGTCCATCAACAACAACATAAAATCTAACATCATCAATATCTTCAAGGAAATATCATCATCAAACAAGGATTGGAGATCAGTGCTTAAGAAGAGGATAAGCCACCATGTTATCCTCTTCAAGTGTGGAATTCTTATATGTCCCAGAGCAACTCATTTAAATACTCAACAATAGATAGTACCTTATCAAACAATGGCCTTATATTTGTGTTTTGGGACCTATAGGAATGATTTAACTACTCAATCACCAACTTTAAATCACCCTATTTGCAACTTACCAATTCCAACTTCAACAAATTCAATTATATGTGGAGTTTATCCCAATCGTTTCTACCTCTTCCAAGACTAAAAATAAAAATGACATCTTTCAAACGTGTACAACACCCCTCCAACTCCATGCCATACTTGGATTTACCCTAACTAGCACCATCAAATAAACACCAACCTTTTGACTTATCAATATCAGGGGAATTGGTGTTTCTCGCAATCTTTTGTTTAACCACTTGTTTAATGTCATCAAAAATTTATTTTATGTTGCAGAACACCTCCAATGGAGAGAAATATTTTTCCAAAACAAGATCGAATTTCTAGCAATCCATATTCCCATAATACCACACAAGGAAGAAATTTATGGTTACATACCATAAGGTATTCCATCTACTATTAAGAACATTTAGAGGGAGAGATACCTTCCATTTACCTACTAATCGAGCTAAATTATCTGCCTCTTATTTAGAAAAAATAAATACCATTAATAAATGTTTAATGCATTCACTGTCAATGCTACAAAAAAACACAATATCCATACATGATTGCAATGCTCTCCTTTACAATACGCACATGTCAATGCTTTGTTACTTGAAGACAACAAAAAAATAGTATTGATTTCAGAGGAGATTTTAATTTCCAAATAGACTTCCACAACTAACATTCTTCCTACTCTCCCTCTAGGAACATGGCTTTATATCCTAAACTTGCTTTGTAACCCTCATTGGGGTTCCTACATCACCAAAGAGTCTTATACCTCTCTTAAATGAATGAACTGCAATTTTCTAACTAATGAATGTCATTACTCTACATCTTGTCCATCTATCCTAGTTAATGCTCAAATCTCACACACATGTGGCATTTTTGTGATTCTCACAGTAAGGCGTCATCAACATATAGAATGCAGCCCACCGAAGACATCCTCATCAGATCCAAGAAGCAATATGAGTCTAGAAATACCATAGATTAGTTAAAATACAAGATCGTGTGACCAGATCTCTGCTTATGTGTGCTATTGCACATATTACCAATTATATGCTTACGTGACACTAGCACATATTTTCCTTCGATATATGTGCGAATGTCAAAATGGAGGGATCTCAACCACCAACCACACATTGAAGGTTCATCAATGTCTCATCACCTCCAAGAATTTTAATTTTTCTCCCCCATAATTGGTGGCATTAAATATCCCCCTTTATGTAGCTTGGATCTAGTTCATGGAGTCAATGGGCTCACATTTGGATCTAGTTGTTTCTTGGACACCTCCTGGTTGTAAAAGGAAGCCATGGGAATGCATATTGTAAGAGAAATATAGAGCAATATTATGTTGTTGGAATTGTGTTGGAACTTCCTCATAGTCCACCTCTTCCTACATCTATTAACATTCTCCAAGCTTCATTGCCTCTTTCCTCCAAGGGGAAAGTGTTTCTCCCATTTGTTCTTCAATATTTATAGCATTTAGTGTCGAAAAAATAGGCCTCCCTAAGGGATATTTTTGTCTTCCCTTTGAAACCCATGCCTCCTAGGTGACACTACATGTATTTGTTTGAAAATTGGGAAATCTAAAGTGGTTCTTGCATTGGTCTCTTGTTATGGTTTGCATCCCCTCTTTCCCTTTGTTTATTTCAAGTTATTTTAGTTTTTATTTTGTTTTATTTCACTAACAAGAGCTTGCAGGATCTACTTGAGGTTATCACATCACTTTATGTTACACAATATTTAGCCTTGCTAACAACCTCAAAGGATTTCACCCAATGTGGGAGACGCTATACACCTTTGTGCATAATTTCCCACAACAATCCCTAAGTCCCTTTGCTCCCTTCCATCCATGGTGTCATAGATTATTTCCACCAATATTAGTTGCATAAAGTAAGGAGATAATCCACATCTAAGCGTACCATTAACACCATCAAACATATTATACAAGATATCACTACCAATCCAAGGATTAATTCCTACTCTTACACTTCCACCATTGCATATATTCGATTCCAACCGATTCCCTACGAGAGGGAAAGATAGGACCAAGCCTTCCAGAATGTAGAGGCATTTGCAAACAATTTCCTTCTCTACCTAATCAATATTAAATAAATAAGGGATTTATGTATTTTAGTTTTAATATCACTTGCAATAACAACCCTATTTATCTAATCAACCTCCACAAAATCATTGCAGTTAAATATTTCCCAAAGTGATGAATATTTTTCAAGCTCCATTGCCTAAGATTTTGGGATTTCCTATACTCTACCACTTTAGTAATGGAAACCTCTTATCCTTATTTCCTTTCCATTAAAAAAATAAAGCAATTCTTCCTAATATTTTCCAATATCCATACAAGGATATAAGCCATGGAGTGCTCATAGATAGGTGTGGACTCTAACACATTTGATTGGAGTTAAGTGACCTCCCATTAATAACCAACGAGTGCAACACACTATGACCCTTTTTTCAAATTTTTGGTAAATCCAAAGCCAAATCCAATCCCTAAATTTATAATTAAAGCTTGGCTTTCATTATAAAGCCATATACTTCAATCCTTTTTTAAATTCCATAGTCTATAAAGGAAGATTGCAGGTAACATCTCTCACTTGCCTCTTATTCACTCCATTAAATTATATGAGTACTTAATTCCATTTCTATTTCCATATTGTATAAGTCCATATATTATTTTAAATATTTTCCTTCTATAGTATAGCTAGTTCCAAGTAATAACACATCATCAACAAATAAAAGGTGTGATAAAGCTAAGTCTATGCCTATTTTGACCTTCTTAAACCTTCCATATCCTTTAAAATCACCAATAATCCTACTTGTTCCTTTAGTTACCACTAGAATCAACAAGGTGGCAATGGAAAACCTTGCTTAAGCCCACTGGTGGACTTGAAGAAGAAAGGGGTGTTTCCATTCATAAGCATTGAAAATGAGAGTTCATACAACTCTCTATCCAAAGTTATAAATGGAAAGGTGAAACTTTTATGAATACGAATGGACCTTAAAACAAACCAACCATATCATATGCCCTAGACAAATTAAGTTTGATCACCAATGTTAGAATCCTTTGTCTTGAAAAATTGTTGGACTTCCTGGGTAACTTCAACCACATCATGAATTTTCCTGTCTTCTAAGAACCCAAATCGCTCCATAGAAATAGATGTAGATAATATTGGTTTTTGTCTTCTAGTAATCACTTTGGACATGATCATATAGATGGACTTACAAAGTGATATAGAATGAAATTCATCAAAGGGATTAGGATTATCCTTCTTAGGGATAAGAGCCAAAAAGGTATAATAAATAGACCCTAAAACATTCCCTGAGATTCTTGATTCCTCCTATACAACTAAGATGTTATCCTCCAACCAATGATAGTTCTTGAAAGAATACAATCAATCACCCATTAGGCCTTGGAATTTAGTCCTTATGAAAATAGAAAATCATATCTTTTAAGTCCTCCTTTGTCACCTTTGTATGCAAAACCTTATGCAAATATTTCTCCACAAATTTGGGGAAATGTTTGACTAAACTAGTGATTTTTTGCAATATTTGTTTTCTCTAGAGATTTGTATAACTCTTTGAAAAAATTTGTCCCCAAATAAGTTATCTTCTTAAACATAGTATCCCTTCTTCCATTTGATTTCAAAATTTCCCATACGGTGTTTCTATTTTTTTCTCCCATTTGAATCATTTTGAAAAAAAATTGTGTTCTAATCACCTTGGACCAACCTTCCCTACTCTTCAATCTCTACTTGGCCCCCTTCCACTCTAACAAGGTGTTCTTTCTATATTCCAAATGCGTCAACTTTGTGTTATCTTCCTTAGTGAAGATTCTTCTAGAGTTCCTTCGAAACATAGCAGCAATATTTCCATATACCTTTGTAATATGCTTCTGGGAAGTATTATATTTTTTTCCCCATTCAATGGTACCCTTTTCCACCCTTTGCAAATTGGCACTAAATTGGAGCATTAACAATCCTTTTAAACTTGGAGTGTATATTCTCCGCTCTTCCTTAACTAGTTTTAATAAATATTCACCCTTGAGTCTATATGAGTTAAACTTGATGGCCCTATCAATTTTCTATCATTCTTCTTTATTTTAAGAAAGATAGGAACATGATCAAAGACTCCCTCTGGGCCCATCTATGCCCTAATTTTTCTAGTCTTATCAATAACAACTTCAGAGATCATAAAATGATCCAACCTTTTGGATACCCTATCTCTACATAATCTATATTTCCACCATGTAGGAGCCAATTCTATTGGATATGGGTCACAAGGACTAGTCCCTTCCATTTTCTCCACCAAAAAATCATCCAAAAGGTCCACCCTACTAGCTTTCCCACAAATATCTCCATGCCTGAAAACAAAGTTCACGCCCCTCCCCAAAATCACATATTTACTCTCTTACAATCACATATTCCTCCCTTAAGTCCTGTAACCAAAAGAAATTATCCCATGACACTTTCTTATCATTGTAAGGACTGTAACATTAAATAGGAAAAATTCATCTCTAATCAAAGAATACAAATCTATGCAAGTCCCAAATGGAATAATATTTGAATTCTACAATGTGGAAGATTGGTTCCAGCTTATCAACAATCCTATAGATGTACCTACAACATCAATATCAACAAAAAACCAACCCTTCAGAAAAGAGGATAATAACACATCTAGTCTAGAAAGCTTGACCTAATCCCCTAATGTTGTATGATAAATTCATCATATTTTAACTTTTCTTGGGGTTTACCTTGCTCTAAGGGTCCAAATAATGGTTTTTGTTTCCCTTTCATGATATCTCTCAACTTTATCCTAGGTGATAAACATAAATGTTATTCTTTCAATTGGAGTACGATTCATTATTTATTATGTGTCAAGTCTTAAACCCCTAACACCCTCACATTCTCCCTGTAGTTTTTTCATAGAATGAAGATGATATATTCTCATGTCATTTAATGAAAGGTCTCAACTTTGCAAGGAGGGTGATTCTTTATAATCATCTTTTGAAATCCCTTGTTGAGGTTTAGCACAAGGATTGGAGTCTAGGGGGCGTTCAAAAGCTTATCCATTTAGGGATTTGAAAGGATGGGAGAAATTTTGTTCTCATCAACTTTAGCATTTCCCAAACCTTCTTCTCTATTTCCTAATGAGGAGTTGTTGCAGCTGCAACTGTTTTCCCAAAAATTTTGAAATTTTTGGACCCTCCTTTTAATTTGTATCTTACCTGGGGGTGGTTGGATTCATGAACTCTGTTTTGTTTTCCCTCTGCTATAGTTTGGATTATCTTGAGATCAACTGTTTTCATGCTTTTCAAAAATTGTTGTGTCTGCAAATGCTCTGGGTCGTAGAGTTTAAAGTTGGATCTGAAAATGTTGTCCTTTGTTCTGATTGATTTCTTTCAGTGCTATCGAAAGTCCATTTTTGTTCGAATCAAAGTTTTAGTTCTTTTTGCAGCCGCGGTGTCGGAAAAGAGACAAACTGCTGCTATTGCTGCACCGCCGAAGTCTTTCGAAACTTAACTTTTTAGTTTGGTTATTCGGAGGTCACTTAAACAATGCATCGGAGCCAGTTTTCCCTACAGAGCCTCTGTTGCGGAAGCTAAACGATGAAAGTTCTGATGGATAGCTTTGACTTTTTCAATGCCATGATGTTATTATTTTGACTTGCTATGCACTGTCGGAGGTTGTTTGAAGTTTGAGTCGGTGTTTTGATCTCTATGACGTTGTTGTTTCGGAGATGAGACAAGCTTCTTAAACCGCTACACAACTTTAAGATTTTTCAAAAATTTAACGTTCCCATGATGTCTCGGCGCCATATCGGAAAGTTTATAACTTTGATCGAAGGCTTTAGTCTGATTGGTTTACAGGGGTGGGAAGAGAACTTACCAGTAAATGGTTTAGTTCTCAAACCTTATTTTTCCTGAGTTTTTGTTTTGTTCTTTTGCTTTGTACATAAATAATTTGCTTTGTTGGTTATCTTTGATTTATTTTCTGTTGGTTTTAGTTAGCTTTTGGTTGACTTCAATAAAAGAGGCAAACTTTTGGTTCCATGGAGAACGTCAGAATTCTAGATTAACTGAAATCCTTGATTATAAGACTGTGTACTATTGTTTTAGAAATAATTTCTTCTAGTTTAACAGTTTTCCTAAATGGCTATGAACACATTGAAGTCCTACTTAATCCTTGTAAAATAACTCAGGATCATAAGTCTGGAATACTCTTTCGAGGCTCCATCCATCTCACATTTAAAAAATGTCCTAGGGAGAGACAGCAAAAGGCCCATGGAAAGGAAGCAAGGTAAACAGTATATTATATATAAATGATCCCATGCCAAGAATTGAATGCCAAAAGGAAAATAAGAGTCAAAAGCTCCTAAGAAAGAAATATGTATCAAAACAAAGTACTGAACCATTTAAATACAAAATTGCCAAAGTTCTTCTCCGTCTGTGAGCTGAAATTCAAATGCATCTCTCACACAAAAGGACACTATGGATAGAAGAGCATGAATAAAAAATTCAGAGAGAAATGCATGAAGGAGGACTCATAAAAAGGAAAAAAATTCCAAAAGCAAAAAAAGTGCAAGATGGCATGGGAATGAGGAATATTTCTGTTTACCATATGATACGATACTGTGGTGCCCAAGCTGGAAACTACCCAAAGACAGAGGTAAAAAATGAAACTCATGTTCTTGGCCTCGAAAGAGTTATCTTGACTTTGGAATCTTGGTTTCCATTTTCCTAAATTGGATTACCCTCAATGATTAAAAGTACATATATTTGCCATTTGGGAAATCCAGACATCTAGAAGAATTCAACATGTTGGTTTTACTGTCAAATAGTCTGTTACTTAAGGAAGAAACTATCCAAAGATCTAGGTTCACCAGGTAGTTGCCAATTGTTGCAGCTGCAACTGTTTTCCCAAAAATTTTGAAATTTTGGACCCTCCTTTTAATTTTTATCTTACCTGGGAGTGGTTAGATTCATGAACTCTGTTTTGTTTTCCCTCTGGTACAGTTTGGATTGTCTTGAGATCAACTGTTTTCATGCTTTTCAAAAATTGTTGTGTCTGCAAATGCTCTGGGTCATAGAGTTTAAAGTTCGACCTGAAAATGTTGTCCTTTGTTCTGAATGATTTCTTTTAGTGCTATCAAAAGTCCATTTCTGTTCAAATCAAAGTTTTCGTTCTTTTTGCAGCCGCGGTGTCGGAGAATAAACAAACTACTGCTATCACTGCACCGTCGAAGTCTTTTTAAACTTAACTTTTTAGTTTGGTTATTCGGAGGTCACTTAAACAATGCATCAGAGCCATTTTTCCCTACAGAGCCTCCATTGCGGAAGCTGAACGATGAAGTTTCTGATGGATAGCTTTGACTTTTTCGATGCCGTGATGTTATTATTTTGACTTGCTGTGCACTGTCGGAGGTTTGTTGAAGTTTGAGTCGGTGTTTTGATCTCTATAACGCCGCTGTTTCGGAGATGAGACAAGCTTCTTAAACCGCTACACAACTTTAAGATTTTCTGAACATTTAACGTTCCCATGATGTCTCTGCGCCATATCAGAAAGTTTATAACTTTGATCGAAGGCTTTAGTCTGATTTCTTTCCTTCGTTACGGCTCCCGCGCGAACTAAATGTCTGCCATGTAACTATTCCACTTGCCAATGTTTTGATACATTTTTCGCTGGTATGTTTATTCGTCGCGGAGCCCGTAGTCTTTTCATATTCCACCATTGCGGCTGCGTAATGCGCTAACCTCCTAATGTTATATTGTTCTGTTCGTCGACAAGGAGTTTTCGCCCAATGCTTTAGTGTTTAGTCTTTCCAACGCCGATAGGCTAAATGGTTTTGCAAAACTTGTTGTCCGTCTAAAACCCGCCATTGTGGCTAGGAGTAAGACTATCCTGTCGATGTTTTAATGGTTCAAGCCGCCGATAAGGTTTTTCCTGCCATTGTGTGAGTTATTACCTTGCTTCATGGGCGGTGGAGGTTTCATTTTCTATCATTTTAAGGTTTTCGCAATGAAAGTGCGATACAGGGCCTCATTTTGATGATCAGTTTATTGTTAGTATGGTTTGCATTTGTTGAAAAGACGCAGTCCGAATTTATGATGAATTTTTGTTTTGACTGNTTCCTCCAAAATTAATCAATATTATTTTATTATTTTAACTATTATTTTATTATTTTCCTTAGGAGGCCCATTTTAGACCCCAAAATTCCTCTAATGCGGACATAGAAGATTCTTCAAATTACTGCGGCAAAGAAGACATAGATGAAGGACAAAGCAGAAGGAAGCTAGCTGAGAAGTGATAAACAGAGATGTTCCAAGATCAACGGGATCTTAAAAGGGACGAATAAAAAGACAACGCGGAATCGATAGCAACAGAGGCCCGAGTTTGAAAAAGGTTCAGCAGTTACTAAGCTGGTCCCGTTATCCGAAATGTGACGTATTGCCCAAATCATGAACACTCACAAACTGACAAAATTGTGAGATTAAAACGGTTGGGGGAGCCGAAAGGTCAGGGGGCGGGGCAACCCAAAGGTTTTGTTGTTTTTGTATAAGGAGAGGAAAGTTAGAGGGAATGGGGACTTTTTCCCAGTTAAATTGGTGAAGACATATTGTAAGAAGAACTATTTCCTTTTGCAATAGATAATTATAGTTTGCCTGTTGGAGAAAGCTTGGTGGAATATTCAAATGTTATGCTATGTATTTGTTGAAGAGGAACTATTTCGTTTTCAACTTTGTGTCCATTAACTGTGAGATCGTTCTAACTCTTTGAACCTATGTTCGTGTATAAATGATCTCTTGTTTATTTTATGGAAATTTCCACTATGAGTAATGAATGTAGTTCATAAACAATTGGCTATCTAGTTGTTTAAATATCTTTAAATGTTCATGTGTTTGAAAGAAGTATCAGCTATCTGTAATTTTTCTCATAATGCATGCACAAAATACATTACTCATTAATAAGTGATAATCTTGCTCCCTTGGGATAGGTTAGGTAATTAGTTTTATTTTCGTGCCATGTGAGATTCAGATGCAAGAGAGTCTAAGATGAGAGGTAAGAACCTATGCATCACATTGTGACCACTCCTTGCATGCTTAATCAATCTTCCTTTTAGCTAGGCACTTGCATGTCATACTTAAAACTAAAAAATACAAAAATATACACGGTGGACCGGGCCACAACCGGTAAAAACTGTTAATTTTGTTACTTGACCTACGGTAGCTGGACCGCAAACCGGACGGATTCCCTACACCAAACAGTCATGGGATAGTTGGGAACGTCGACTGGGGAGAATCCCTTGCTGTTGTTGCCTACGAATTTCCAAGCCTCAACAGGAGTTTAGAGCATGAATTTTCTTTGAAAGAGTTTGGGAAAAATAATTTGATAAATAGGCATATCTTTTAAACCATATCCTATGGATTGCATTAGGTCACAATGACATTTGTCACACCCATTTTTCATCTTAATTTGTGCCCAGAAATCATATGGGACTTGTCCTCCCCTACCCTTCCTTCATCACTAGTTAGGGCTTACTTTGAAATGTTTACATCTTGTGATGTGATCCCTTAGACTTGAATCATATACAAGGTATTCATAAAATATAAATTAAGAAAAGAAAATACAAGAGACAAATATGATTAAATATGTAAAATATTACGTTGTATTAATGTTTAATATATCAATAAAACAACTAACTTGCCTCTTAAGGCAAGGAAACCTCTTACTGAGCATAGCCCCAATTACAACAATACTCAATAAAAACATGCCATATCCTTCTATCTCTTTAGATAGATTCTCAATTCAAAAACCCTAGCTACATGTGGTCCCTTCATTAATGAGTAATTACATAGTGGGAATTACTTGATAAGAGGGCCCTTTTGCATTAAATAACTATCAACTAACTATCTAATGGGCCTTATTCAAAGAATATGGCTGCATACATTTGCTTACTAACTTTTAACTATCATAAATTATGGAGGTTAAGGTAGGACCCTAACATGTCACCCCCTTCAAATCTAGTGTTTTCCTCAAGGCCAGAGGTGGTGAAATCACTAATGGTTCCCAAGTGGCATCTTCTAGATACATATATTTCCGTTGGATCAATACTTCTTGAACCATGTTCTAGTGCAATTGATGCTCTCTACAAGCCAGTATTTCTTTTCACTAGAGAAAAATGGAACCTTCTTCATCAAGTTGTTTTAAATATAGTCTGCACCTAATTGTAATTATATCCCACGGCCTCCTTTAGACAATACATATGAATGATTGGATGAATATTTAAGTGGGTTGGAAGATCCAATTTGTAGGCAACTTTTCCAATGCATTGGATGACCTTATAGGGTTTATATAAATTTTGTGCTAGTTTTTGGTGCATTTTATCTTAGAGGGAGGTGTGTTTATAGGGTTTAAGGCAAAGAAACACCTAATCCCAATCTACAAAAGAACACATTGAGCCATGTTGGTCATATTGTTTCTTCATTCTATTTTGAGCCATTAGAAAATTGTCTTTAAGTGTGTGTAGAATGGCTTCTCTAGTGTGAAGTGTGTGATCCAATACAAGAACCTTTTAGGTGCTTGGTAAATAGGAAACCACTTTGGGTTTTGGGCCATACACAACTTCATATGGTTTCATTTTGGTAGATTCACGATAAGTGGTTGTGTACCTCCATTCTGCAAGGGGTTTCCATTATTCCCGTTGATGAAACTTTTCAAAAGAAAAGCATTTCCAATAGGTTTTTAAGCACGTTCTCACCATTTTTATTTGACTATCGATTTGGGGATGATAGGAAGTTGTCATTTTCAGCTAGGTATCCTGATGTTTTAAACAACTCCTGTCAAAATTTGTTGTTGAATGTGAGATATCGATACAAGACAATAGAAGTGGGCATGCCATGTAACTTAGAAATATGACCAATGAGGACTCAAGCAATTGAGGAAGGTGTAAATTGGTGTGATAAGGAACAAAAATGAGCATATTTGGAAAGGTAGTTTACTACTAGAATGATGATGTATTTGTTACCATCTTTACAAAGACCAACTACAAAATCCATAGGCCAGTCCATATATTTGTTGGGATTGGTAGTGGTTGCAATGCTCTTGGTGTCTTCATCATCTCACCTTTATTTATTTGGAAAGTGTTATATGCTGCTATAAAGACCTAGATATTTGTTTCTATGCCTTCCAAAAAGGAGTGGTTATCTATTTCATAGATTTTATGAGATTCAGAGTGACTTGCAGTAGGTGATGAATGCAATCCTATAAGATCCTTTGTTTAAGGCACGATTTTTTTAGAAAAATGTTCCCTTTATACTTAAAGGTAATTTTCTACAGTGTATAACCTTTAGGAGAAATGGGATTTTCCTAAATCCTTTGGATGAGTTGAACCACAATGTCATTTGAAACCATTTTGACAAACTTAATTGAGCCTATCTATTATGGGTAAGGATAATGAAAAGAGGCATCCTTCCCCCTCATATTACCTTTATAAAGTATTTAGCCACCACATTTTATTACCTTTCTTATATGTGATCTCAAAATCATACCCAAGATTCTCAGTGACTCACTTATGCATATTTTGTGATGATAACCTTTGTTCTAGAAAATAATTTAGACTATGATGGTTGATCTTGATCTAAAAAATTTCCCCAATGAGATATGGGTGTTAAAGTCTCAATTGCATGAAGGGTGACAATCATATCTTTATCATAGGTGGATTTTACCAACTTATGACCACACATCGACTTACTGGTTAACGCAAAAGGATGCCCTTCTTGCACCAATACTTATCCAAGACCTCTTCTTGTGGCATCACATTCCAAGAAAACCTTCATAGTGAAATAAGGCTCTGGTACTACTAGAGTATTTCACATGGCATCTTTTAGACATAAGAATGGTTTCTTATCAGTCTTTCTCCATACAAAATCATTATTTTTAGTAGGGTTGTTAAGGGAGTAACAAATTTTCCATAAATTTTCACAAAATTCCTTTAGTAGCCGTTGAGTCCTAAGAACCCCCACAATATATTCAGGGTATTAGGGTGGGGCCAATCTTGCATAACCACAACTTTCTTAGGATATAATCACACTCTACCCTAATTGGAAATGTGAACCAAATATTCAACCTTTGATGCCCCAAAAGCTATTTTAGAAGGTTTAAGGAGAAACTAGTGGTCCCATGTGAGTTATTAGGATCTATCGACATGTTGTATGTACGAGATTACCATGTTTTGATATAGATAAATATATCATCAAATAATACTAGCACAAAATTGCATAGGAAGGGTCGAAAATCACTTTTCATGAAACTATAAAAAGTAGATTGAGCATTGAAATTCCAAAGGGAAACATTGATAAATCATATTGACCTTCATGTGTTAGAAATAATCTTAGGGATACCCTCCTCCTTCTTCCATAGTTGGTAGTACCTTGATTGAAGGTCCAATTTAGAGAAAAACTAGGTGCCATGAAGCTCTTCCAAGAGATCATCAATAACTAGGATGGGAAATTTGTCCTTAATGGTCAACTTGTTGAGAGCCCAAAAATCGGGACAAATGCACCAATTGCCTTCTTTATTTAATACCATGACCACAAGTGATGAGTAAAGGTTGGTATTGGGACGTATGACTCTAGACTCCAACAATTCGTAAATGATTTTTATATTTCATTCTTATGTGAAAAGGGGTGACTATAAGGATGCACATTAGGTGGTTGTATACATAGAACCAAAGGAATACCAAGGTCATGCTCACCACCTGAAGGAGGTAAACCATGAGATGTTTAAAATACCTATTTAATTTAGATAGAACTAGTTGAAAATTAGGGTGACTCTCTTGTGGGGTGTTGTTCACAACTTGTATGGCATGAAACTGGGCAGTAATGCTTGAGTTTCCTTTCTTCAATAAATTTTACATACAATGAGAGGTAATAATTTAGGGGAACCAAGTTTAATCCCATTGAGGGTATGATTTTCCCATTCCTTAGTGAAGCTCATAATAAAGTCTTGAAATCCATGTAGACGAGTCCCAAAGTGTGTAACCATTCTTATAAAAGAGATATAACAAAACCACCCATTTCAATAGCATACATTTGGTATTTGAGATGATTCTCACCCATTTGAAGTTTCACATTTTTGCATCAACCTCCACATTTCATCATACCACCATTAAATATCTTAGCTTTAAAAGTAGGTATGGAATGGGCATAAAAATGGGTTTCTTTAGTGAATCTCTTATGGATAAAATTATGGTTATTGCCACTATCATTTAAAATAATCACTTTGTAGTTCTTGATGTAGCCAATAAACTTCAAAATTTGGGGTGAAGAAAAAAAATAAGAATGGAGATAAATTTGGGGTGCATCACAAGGATATTGTAAAGTTGGTTCCTCTTGAGTTGGAGGGGTGGTGCATTTGAATTTCAATTCAGGTGTGCCTTAAGCTAGGATGTCTTTTGAGTGGTCTTGGGAACTACATACATTTGAAATAATTTATTTATTTACATTTGTGCCCTTTGAAATAACATTCATCACAACTATAACAAAGGCTGAGGCATTGGTATTTTTCCATCTCTTCCAAGAACAAATTTTGGATTCTCAAGGGAAAAGAGGTTTAGGTGTTGGTGGTAGTTTCCAAACGAGGGGCGTGTGAGAAGAGAATTAGGGTCTTTTGGTTTGGGCATTAATAACCATCTTAAATTCTTCAGCTTTCTCACAAGCTTCCAACTAAGTAGTTGGGTGCTACATCATGAATTGTGATCTAAGTTCCTCATTGAGATCACTATTGAAACATCCTTTTTTTTAATAGATAGTTTCTTTTTAAGAATTGACAACAATCTACTCAAAGAATTCAATAAATTCTACAATTGTACTTGTTTGGCATAGTTTTGTTAGTGAACCCAAATAGTGAGTGTCTTGTTCTAAATGAGTATAAATTCCCTTCATAAAATGGTTAAAGGAAATGTAGCATCCATTACATTTCTAATACCATTGGCACCAATGGAAATGTTCTAGATCCAAATATAAAATTTCCACTCTAAGTTTCATTTGGTCATTAATAATTCAATGGAGTGAGAAATAATGTTCCATTTAGGTAACCCAACCAAAGGGACCAGAACGATCAAACTTGTTCATGTCTACATTTGAATAGTGGTACCACAAATTGTGGTCCTAAAAGGGTGAGGGATTGTTATTAAAAAATAACATGTGAGCATGTTATGTTTGTGTGTTGAAGATTACCTTGTTGGTGGCTCCATGTGTTATTATGGAACTTTGATACCCAAGGATGTACACATCCTAAAGAATTTTATAAACCTATGCAAGAAAAACGATACCAAACAAAATATAAAACACAACAAATAATAATGTCTCACACAATAGATAGATATTTATATTAGAAACTATTAAGCATTGAAACTAGCCGAGTTGATAGTTTCTCCTCTATCTATCTCATTATATTATCTTCTCCATTTAAAATAATACATTATAGCATCCAAAACCTTAGTATGTTACATAGATTAGATTACAACCATAATTCCTTAATCAAAATTAGTTTACAATGGACCAAAAAAACATTATCTTAAAAAGCACAAAACAAATAAAAAATAGACCCAACATTTTCTTTT
The DNA here is from genome assembly GCA_001517045.1 of Pseudotsuga menziesii. Lineage (NCBI taxonomy): Eukaryota > Viridiplantae > Streptophyta > Pinopsida > Pinales > Pinaceae > Pseudotsuga > Pseudotsuga menziesii. Next base: position 218,952 of record LPNX011160164.1, on the reverse strand, counting down.
TCGGTTAACTCTGCTCCAAAACCCCCTATGCGAGGGATGATGCCCCCTTGTGCCCTCCCAATCAATGGGGTGATCACCTCCTTGAATTCCCTTTTTCTCTAAGAACCTACATAGAGTAAAAACACATGTCCAACATTCTCCCACTTGTTGTATTCTTTGAAATGAGGGGTAAAAAGGAAAACATCCATGTGATTAGATACTAGGGGAAACAATACCCATTGATTCTCTACATAAAGAGACTTTTTTGGTACTAATATATTTTTTCAATGAATCTATGACATTCTTCAAGGTATTAACCTTCTACAACAATTTTTTTTACGTCCATCCATGTCCTAAACAAAATTGTACTATACACCAATATGCTTTGTCTTGGGATGATAAGCATGGTTTTTTTCCAGAAAAATTGCACTTGAGTTGTCACAACCTATTATCATTATTTTTTTAACAAAACCAATACCTTAACACAATCTTCAACCATATAGATTCCTTATTTCCATGAATGGCTATCAAGTACTCAACTTATGTGGTTGACAATGCAACTAGAGCCTACATCTTGCTCATCCAACTGATTTCTTCACCAAACATGTTAAATACATAAACACCCATGGACCTTACACGGTTATTATCTTTAACCCAGTCTACATCAACAAAGCCTTGAATATATATTTCCATGTGATGTCTAAGTCTTCATTGGTTGTAGATTACATTGTTTGAAGTGCTACACAAATATCTTAATAACCACTTTACAACTTTCCAATATCCCTTCCTTGGTTATGACATAAACCTACTCAAAACTCCCATTGCATGGGTAATTTTTGGTCTAGTACAGAATATAGTATTCATTATACTCCCAACAAAACTATCATAGTGAACATGGGGCATATCTCCTACCTCTACGTGATTCTTGGAACATTGATACGAAAATAACTTTGCACCTATAGGAATAGAGACCGTTATTAGTTTACATTCCTACATATTAAAAATTGCAATATTGTTTCAATATATTTCCTTTGATGCAACCAAGGTTTCTTGTTTGCTCAACCTCTTAATTTCCATGTCCAAAATAAAATTTGTAGCACCGAAATCTTTCATATAAAACTTAGACTACAACTAAGCTTCGACGTCCTTGATAATTTCCTTGTTGTTTCCAACCAACAACTTATCATCAACATACATGACCACATAAATAAAATGATCACCGAATTTCTTGGAATACACATAGTGATCAAATTTGATTATCAAAAAATCAAGTCCTAATATATAATTATCAAACTTTTGATACCACATTCTTGGTGATTGTTTTAATCCATATAGAGAGTTCTTTAGTTTGCAAACCAACTCCTCCTTTCCCTTCAGTGCAAAACCTTTTGGTCGTTTCATGTATACTTCTTCTTCAAGATCACCATGCAAAAATGTTGTCTTTAAATCCATCTTCTCTACTTGAAGATCAAAATAAACATCATTATATCAACAACAAGAGAAAAAAATTCACCAAATTCAATTCCCTTAACTTGATATTATTCCTATGCAACTAGCTGGGATTTGTACTTCTCTACCTTACCTTCTGCATTCAATTTCTTAAGCACCTATTTTCTGCAGGTAATATTTCTTCCAACGGCCATCTTAACTAGAACCCAAGTCTCATTTTTATCCAAGGCATCCAATTCCTTAACCATAACC
>LPNX011160164.1:196774-217111 GCA_001517045.1 Pseudotsuga menziesii | reverse complement strand
TAACGAAAAGAGGTACATTTTTTTCATTTTATTATCAAATGCACCCCTATTTTCTTTTGGAGCTTGCACATAAGCATCACAACCAACAATTCTAAAAGGTATGAGAAAGGGTTTTTACTATTCCATGCTTGTGATCAGTGTTGATGTAGGTGGTCTATTTACCAAATAACATGTAATATCCACTTCTTTTTCCAAAAATTCTTATGATAACCATGCACCAATATCAACCATTATCTATCCTCAACACCTTTATTTTCTTCTCTATCTGGTTTTCTATAAGAGCCTTAAACTTTTTTAAATTGATTGAAAACCTCATATTTCTTATGGAGGAAATAGACCCATGTGTTCCTCGAGGAAAATCAATAAATCAAACATAATATTGTTATATTTGGTGAACCATGTATCTTTAGGCTTGAATGAAAGAAATATGGAAAGAAGCCTGTAGAAGAATTAACAATTCAATGCAAACTGATCAATGGATTCATGGCAGAAATTTCACACACATGAGACAAAAATTGATCAGAATATCATTACATTAATTATCATTGATGTCTCTATAATAAAATAGTCATATAATAGGAATAATTTGAATTTCTTGGATAGGATTCGAATTCACCAACTCAAACTGACTCATGTGCTAACTTAGTGTGGGAAAAATGAACACTGGAGCTCACTAATGCAACTCTGGATAACTAATCCAGTTCACAATCAGTTAATTGATGAGGATAGGTGAGTAATGCCCTCACACTCCCTTAAATCATGAAAATTGGCTCTAGGATGATTTATAGTGAACTAACTACTGGTAATCGGAGCATAACTGAATACCTACCTAAGTCAACTGATGGAAACTGATGGTGGAACTCAAAGTGGGTTCCTAAATTCTAGGGATTGGTCCCTAGGGAACCTAAACTCATGCAAAGAGGTGTAGTAAGAGGTAGGTGGATCCTAGGTGTGTCCCCCATACACTAGTGAAGTGATGATGACCTCCTGAGCTAGTAAAATAGACCAAATTGACTATGTGGGAAAAGGGAGGATTAATTAATCCTAACACCCCCCTTAATCCTAACTTTGGAAAACCACGGCCCTAGAAAATAGGCCAAAGGTCACCTATACAATCTAAATGAAATAAAAATGATTGCTTAACAAACAAGGTGTTAGCACTAATTTAGTTTTGTTGTAGTTGGTCTTATTGCTTTGAAAATTTCAAGTTAGTTTTGTTGTAGTTGGTCTTATTGCCTTGAAAATTTCAAGTTTACATTGGTGATGAGGTGGTTTTCAAACTTTCTCGTTGAAGCAATTTATAAAAAATTCCAAGTTTGCGAGAAAATGGTTAATGGTTTTGAGTAAAAAATAAATATTTTTTATGATTTAAAAAGGTTTTATTCGTTTTTGAATAAAATGTAAACATTGTTTTCTAGTCAAATTTTATATAAATTGGTTTCTATGTGTAAATTTGGCTTCATAATCAAATGTTATATTTTATCAAAATTTATTTTATAAAAATGAAATATAAAAATAAAATAACATTCATCACAACTATAACAAACACTGAGGCATTGGTATTTTTCCATCTCTTCCAAGAACAAATTTTGGATTCTCAAGGGAAAAGAGGTTTAGGTGTTGGTGGTAGTTTCCAAACGAGGGGCGTGTGAGAAGAGAATTAGGGTCTTTTGGTTTGGGCATTAATAACCATGCTTTGTCTTGGGATGATAAGCATGGTTTTTTTCCAGAAAAATTGCACTTGAGTTGTCACAACCTATTATCATTATTTTTTTAACAAAACCAATAACTTAACACAATCTTTTCAACCATATAGATTCCTTATTTCCATGAATGGCTATCAAGTACTCAACTTATGTGGTTGACAATGCAACTAGAGCCTACATCTTGCTCATCCAACTGATTTCTTCACCAAACATGTTAAATACATAAACACGCATGGACCTTACACGGTTATTATCTTTAGCCCAGTCTACATCAACAAAGCCTTGAATATATATTTCCATGTGATGTCTAAGTCTTCATTGGTTGTAGATTACATTGTTTGAAGTGCTACACAAATATCTTAATAACCACTATACAACTTTCCAATATCCCTTCCTTGGTTATGACATAAACCTACTCAAAACTCCCATTGCATGGGTAATTTTTGGTCTAGTACAGAATATAGTATTCATTATACTCCCAACAAAACTATCATAGTGAACATGGGGCATATCTCCTACCTCTACGTGATTCTTGGAACATTGATACGAAAATAACTTTGCACCTATAGGAATAGAGACCGTTATTAGTTTACATTCCTACATATTAAAAATTGCAATATTGTTTCAATATATTTCCTTTGATACAACCAAGGTTTCTTGTTTGCTCAACCTCTTAATTTCCATGTCCAAAATAAAATTTGTAGCACCGAAATCTTTCATATAAAACTTAGACTGCAACTAAGCTTCGACATCCTTGATAATTTCCTTGTTGTTTCCAACCAACAACTTATCATCAACATACATGACCACATAAATAAAATGATCACCGAATTTCTTGGAATACACATAGTGATCAAATTTGATTATCGAAAAATCAAGTCCTAATATATAATTATCAAACTTTTGATACCACGTTCTTGGTGATTGTTTTAATCCATATAGAGAGTTCTTTAGTTTGCAAACCAACTCCTCCTTTCCCTTCAGTGCAAAACCTTTTGGTCGTTTCATGTATACTTCTTCTTCAAGATCACCATGCAAAAATGTTGTCTTTAAATCCATCTTCTCTACTTGAAGATCAAAATAAACATCATTATATCAACAACAAGAGAAAAAAATTCACCAAATTCAATTCCCTTAACTTGATATTATTCCTATGCAACTAGCTGGGATTTGTACTTCTCTACCTTACCTTCTGCATTCAATTTCTTAAGCACCTATTTTCTGCAAGTAATATTTCTTCCAACGACCATCTTAACTAGAACCCAAGTCTCATTTTTATCCAAGGCATCCAATTCCTTAATCATAACCTTCTTCTATAGTTTACTATATATACTCTACATCTATTACCTCCCTAACTATTCTAGGGTCATCACCAGTAATAGATAGAAAAAGAATAGAACAAAATTCAACTGGAGCATTCCTTTCTATTTTCCTTATTTTGTGATCCAATCTCCTCAAGGATAAAATTTGATGTCCTTCCTCTTTTAGTTCATCTTCTTTTGTTGAGTCAAAATCTTCATTCTCCAAATCAAACTTTGGTATCTCTTGTTCTTCTTCCCTTGGTTGGAATTCTTGTTTGGGAATGACTTTAACATCTCTAACTAAAACATATTGAATGTAAACAATATTCTTTGTTACATGGTTCCAATGTTTATAAACTTTTATACCATCTTTATAACGAAAAGAGGTACATTTTTTTCATTTTATTATCAAATGCACCCCTATTTTCTTTTGGAGCTTGCACATAAGCATCACAACCAACAATTCTAAAAGGTTTGAGAAAGGGTTTTTACTATTCCATGCTTGTGATCAGTGTTGATGTAGGTGGTCTATTTACCAAATAACATGTAATATCCACTTCTTTTTCAAAAAATTCTTATGATAACCATGCACCAATATCAACCATTATCTATCCTCAACACCTTTATTTTCTTCTTTGTCTAGTTTTCTATAAGAGCGTTAAACTTTTTTAAATTGATTGAAAACCTCATATTTCTTATGGAGGAAATAGACCCATGTGTTCCTCGAGGAAAATCAATAAATCAAACATAATATTGTTATATTTGGTGAACCATGTATCTTTAGGCTTGAATGAAAGACTCTATGGAAAGAAGCCTGTAGAAGAATTAACAATTCAATGCAAACTAATCAATGGATTCATGGCAGAAATTTCACACACATGAGACAAAAATTGGTCAGAATATCATTACATTAATTATCATTGATGTCTCTATAATAAAATAGTCATATAATAGGAATAATTTGAATTCCTTGGATAGGATTCGAAATCACCAACTCAAACTGACTCATGTGCTAACTTAGTGTGGGAAAAATAAACACTGGAGCTCACTAATGCAACTCTTGATAACTAATCCAGTTCACAATCAGTTAATTGATGAGGATAGGTGAGTAATGCCCTCACACTCCCTTAAATCATGAAAATTGGCTCTAGGATGATTTATAATGAACTAACTGCTGGTAATCGGATCATAACTGAATACGTACCTAGGTCAACTGATGGAAACTGATGGTGGAACTCAAAGTGGGTTCCTAAATTCTAGGGATTGGTCCCTAGGGAACCTAAACTCACGCAGAGAGGTGTAGTAAGAGGTAGGTGGCTCCTAGGTGTGTCCCCCATACACTAGTGAAGTGATGATGACCTCCTGAGCTAGTAAAATAGACCAAATAGACTATGTGGGAAAAGGGAGGATTAATTAATCCTAACACCCCCCTTAATCCTAACTTTGGAAAACCACGGCCCTGGAAAATAGGCCAAAGGTCACCTATACAATCTAAATGAAATAAAAATGATTGCTTAACAAACAAGGTGTTAGCACTAATTTAGTTTTGTTGTAGTTGGTCTTATTGCCTTGAAAATTTCAAGTTAGTTTTGTTGTAGTTGGTCTTATTGCCTTGAAAATTTCAAGTTTACATTGGTGATCAGGTGGTTTTCAAACTTTCTCGTTGAAGCAATTTATAAAAAATTCCAAGTTTGCGAGAAAATGGTTAATGGTTTTGACTAAAAAATAAATATTTTTTATGATTTAAAAAGGTTTTATTCATTTTTGAATAAAATGTAAACATTGTTTTCTAGTCAAATTTTATATAAATTGGTTTCTATGTGTAAATTTGGTTTCATAATCAAATTTTATATTTTATAAAAAGATATTTAAAATTTTATTCATTTTTGAATAAAATGTAAACATTGTTTTCTAGTCAAATTTTATATAAATTGGTTTCTATGTGTAAATTTGGCTTCATAATCAAATGTTATATTTTATCAAAATTTATTTTATAATTTTTTATAAAATATGATGAAGGAAGTATTTATAAAACATTGGCATAAGGACGTTCATCATCGAGGGGATGCACACACCTTCCATGTCAACACCTACTCTTCCATGTCAACAACCTACTCAACTGAAAGCGCGCTGACAAAAGAAAGAATGACCGAGTTGAGAATTCATTAGAGCTTCTTCCATCTTAGACGGCAAAAAAATATTTTACATGCAGCATAGTAATAAATGCTGCGATGGCTGTATTGTGGACCCTTAGAACTCAACTTATTTGAGATCCAACGACCCACAATACAGCCTTCATAGCATTGTGGACCCTTAGATCTCAACTTGTTTGAGATCCAACGACCCACAACACAGCCGCCATAGCATTTATTACTACGCTGCATGTTGAATATTATTCGCATCATATATCGTAGACTTGAGCCACTTGCTCCATATTAGTTATTGAATCGCCAGAAAATTATTCATGAAGTTTTTTTATGGAGGAATGGTTGCTGATGTGATGCTATGGAGAAATTGGTAAGAAAATGATTGGTTTGCATCCACACCATCGCCCAAAATCTTGATGCATGGTTATTGCTCGCCCATTTAAAGTCAGACATATTTATCTGACAGCCCTTTTGGATCCCCAAAGGAAGAACGTGATGCCTCTCGGACATGTTGATCCTTATCCATTTGAATTCTACAAAGTCCCCAAGGAGGCGGAAAATTCCCTCAAAAAATACACTGGAAGTGGCAAACACAATGGCATTGTTCCAGCGGTCAGCTTACCAGAAGCGCGAAAAGCAGTGGCAGAGCAACTTTCTCCGGGATTTCCTTACAAACTAGTTGTAGTTGTAGATGATGTCAACTTAACCTTTGGCTGTAGACGAGTGATGGATGTAACTATTGCAATATTTTATTACAGGTATGGCGGTTTTTTGCAGTGACGGTAGAGGAAGCATAAATCAACGACGCAGGTGAAGACCCAAGGCATCCAATGGCTCATATTAATTTCGCAATAGGAACTTGTACCACCAAAATAAATTTCCAAATCTGCCGAATGATGTTAAACGCTGGATAGGATGAAGGGTCAAACTGGCAGATGCATCTATTTCGCAATGAGAAAGTAGTGGCGGTCTAATTTGGTAAAGCTTTGCGATATTTTATTTGAGAGACAAGTTGAGACACGTGTTGGGTTTGCCGAATGGATCAACGAATGTGATTTATTCCGCTGGAATAAAGTGGTCCGAAGTTAATGAGAATGGGCATATAGAAATTTATTCCAAACATTTGTTGACCAACCTTTGCGCTGGAATTATAATGTTTGTGCTATAGTTTTTACCAGCCTTTGACTCTTGAACATATAACGTATTACTTGACCTTCTCCAAGGCATCCGGAATGTGTATTAGTCTTGAAAAATCTTGCTTACTGTATAATAATATTGATGCTGTCAACTACTTGGAAATTGCCAGGATCCTTCCTTATCAGATGTCGCTGATTCTAACTGGTTTTAAGTACCTTGGATTCTACATTAAATCTCTCGGCTATGATTGGAATTGGCTGACTCAGAAATTTGAAAAGAAGATTTGTCTATGGACCCACAAGTTACTCTCTCTGGGTGGTCGTCTGATTCTTGTCCAGTCTGTGCTTTCTAGTATTTCGGTTTACTGGTTGGGATTAGCTCCCGTCCCGGCATCTATCCTGCACAAGCTTACGAGCATCACCTTTGCTTTCTTATGGGGATCCACCGAAAATAATCGAAGATATCATTTGGTAAACTGGCAGAATCTCTCATGGCCTAAGGAGTATGAGGGATGGGGGATTAAAAATCTTCACTGGTTCAGCATTGCTCTGCACCTTAAAAATCGTTGGAGGGTTCTATTCAATGATGGTCTGTGGCATCGTGTACTTAACACTAAATACATGAAACACCTCATGGTGGTATCTTGGCTCAGAGGTAAGAGGTTCTGTACTCGTGGGGTTTCTTCTATTTGGAGGGGTTTTTTACAGACTCTCCCCTGGCTGGGAAGTCACCTTGCATGGCAGGTGGGTAATGGTGTTGATATATGGATTCGTATCGACCCTGTTATCGGTGTCTCTTCCTCACACCACCTCCCAGATGAGCTGAGATCCTATCTGGAGGACTTGGACATCAAAACTCTCTCACGGGCTCGCAACACTTTACCAGATTCTCAACAATACTGGTACATGGTCGAGGAGTTGTGTTTGGATGGGATTTGGAAAGAAGCTTGGAATTCATACACGATGGATCTGGTACTCAGTGGTATTTGACTCACATCACAATCTGATTCTCTTGTCTGGGAATTTAACAAAAAGGATGGCACTATCTCCGTTGATCATGTATATGAATGCATTGTTAAATATTCATCCCCATTTGTTGGCAATCGACTCCACACATTATTATGGTCCTGTGCTCTTCCTCGCAAAATTGGATGCTTTCTATGGCTGGTTTTAAGGAACAAAATCCTTACCCAGGATAACCTGCAAAAACGGGGGCGGTCTGGTCCAGGTATATGTGCTATGTGCTACTCTGATGAGGAGTCTGTCATTCATATAGTCTTGCATTGCAAGGTATGGAAGAGTGTTCTTGATCACATATGTGATCAGTATCAGCTGCCTCTTCCTCCGCCCGCGGACTCAATTGCTATATTTGTGGAAAATTGGGTTGTAATCTTCCCAAGGCACTCGGCTCTTAGCTATATCCCACTCCATATGATGTGGGTCATATGGAAAGCTCGGAACCTAACCATATTTGAAGGGAAAAGGAAGATTGTTCTCAGCATCATGCATCAAATCATGTATTCTACGCAAATGTATTCTTCTCAGTCTGTCAAAGTTAAGAAAGTCAGGAAGATTGGGCTTCCTCCCAGTTTGACTTACCCATGTGGATTTTTCGATGGTGCCTCTACCTCAAAAGCAACCGATGTTGAATACAGTTTGTACTTCAATGAGTCACAACATTTCGAGTTCGCGCTGGGGGTAGGATATGGCTCCAATACTAAAGTAGAATTACTTGGCCTATGGGCTCTTCTGCTCTCATCCCAGATGATGGGGATCCCCTTATCCCACATATTTGGTGACTCACAAGTCATCATTAATTGGGAAAAGGGATCCACTGCTCTTTCCCCTCTAGAACTCTATCACTGGTGCCGGGAAACACAAAAGCTAATTTCTAGCTTTCAGGATCTATCTTTCAGCCACATCTACCGTGAACACAATCGGATTGCAGACCGTCTCTCTAAAACTGCTCTCTCATTATCTCCGGGTTTTTGTTGTTTCTCTGAATTTATGGTTGACCATTTGGTCACATATGATACCTTTCAGCTCATTTGAGTCTTGCTCTAGGGAGATTACTCCTCTATTTGATTGTTTGTTTTGCTACTCATTGAATGGCCTCTTTTAGATAGATGATCTGATCCCTTTGGCTCACAATAGAAGGGGTATGATGAGATTGATCCCCTCCATGATGAGACAGATTTACTGATGGGAACCTTCACTCTATTGTTTGCCTTTCCCCCTGGCTGCGACTGGATGCGACTTTTTTCCATATGAGCTTTATTCACTCTGTGATGTAACCCATTCTACTATTGATGCCCTTTTACTCTTAATAAGAATAACAAGGACAGGCTTTTTTCTTCCTGAAAAAAAAATAAAGTATTACTTGATTAAAGGAATTAGGATAATATGGTCCAACAACTCAAGGAGGAGGGCTGCAAATGATATGAAATAACTATAGAGCCACTGCTAAAATATTTACCTATAAGTTGGGTTATGTGATCTTAAGATTCAATTTTGCTATAAGGGAAAGTGATTTCACATTTTCAGGCATTTGTTTTAGTTGAAGAGAATCTAGTAGTGTTAATTGCATGTTTAAGTATTCAAAAATCATCATCAACAGGTGTACCCAACTAAACAACAAGCAAAGGAAAAAGTTTAATTTTTGAAAATGATTGTTTGAGTCATTTACTTCAATCAGCTGTTTTCACCAAATGAAGAAGCATTTTCTGAAACTGAAAGGGGATTTTCCTCGGAACATGCTGATCTACAAAAACCGCTCTCAATTTTCACACAGGTGCGATGGTTTGATATAATCAAAGTCATTTTTACAGGACATTTTTCAGAAATTTAAAAATATTGTTTGAGTCATAAACTTCAAAAGCATGTTTTGATGAGCTGGAGGTGAATCTGAGCAAATGAAGGCATGGGTTTTGTCAGGAACATGGTCAATTACGAAAAAATCTCTCATATTTCACACAGTTGTCACTAGTGGAGATATGCATGTGGAGCTTTGAAACCTTTTTCCAGCAGTCTACTTCCTCAAAGAAGCAAATTAGTTGTAACTATTTCTATTTTTAGAGTTTAGTTAGATTTCGAATTGAAGATAGGGTAGAGGTTGTTTTTCTATAAATTCAGATGTAATAAATTGATCTAGGGTTGGATTTTCAAAAGTAGAGAGGCTCTTCAATGTAATAGGTTTGAGTTTTCTAGAATGAATAAAAATTGTAGAGGAAGAATGTTGAAGTTTCCATGGTAGAGATTTCTTGTGCCATTACTTTTCTCAGTAAGTGATTTCCTTATGTGATTGTTTATCTTGTTTTCCCACCCCATTTTGTATATGCTTTCATGTTTCAACAATAGTTTTATGGGATAGAATTCATCTTGCATGCTCTATGTCCATTGTTTCAAGCATTTTCAAGCATTTTCTTGTAAAGTCTTGCAGAACCCACCCAAGCTTGGTGATCTATGTGATGTTCTGTCTTCTTTGTCTTCTAATTGACCTGCAAAAACCTCAAGAATGAGATAATGGTGTCTACCTTGCCTCTGTTCATGAACGTTCAAACCCCCACCTCTTGCAACCTATCTCAGATCTGATTGTTGACTCCATTACCCAATGGCTTCCTCCATGACTATCCTACCAATCATTTTTTTTTAAACTTGTCATTTTTGACCTATCAGAAATATGACCTTTTGAGTGTTTTGATTGAATATCCCGAGTGTAAGAAGGATTTGTAAATAGTGAGAGATCCCTCTCTGATTGTAGTAGGTTAGAAATACAGTTTAAAGTGGTTCTATTGTTACCTTGGGATCTACCTTCCACAACCTGGGTATATTATGAGTGCTAACACAAGGAAATGGGGAAAACCTCATGGGAAACCCCCCCCCCCTCAAAATAAGCAGGTAATTTAGGAACAATAGATGAGTCAAGCCTTTACACCAAGAAGAGATATGAGATAGACAAATCTCTTTTCAATGAAGGAATTGGTGAATATATCTACAATATTCTCCTTTGTAGGGCAGTAATGCAGAGTGAAAGCCTTACTATGCACAAGTTCCCGAACATAGTGAATGTGCACTTCAATATGCTTTGTTTGTTGCTTCTAAAATGGATCACTAGATATCTTGATGGTATTTTGATTTTCACAATAGAGGTTTACTAAAGGAGAAGTGTGAATTCCAGACTCTGTCAGAATCCCATGCAACCAAGCTGCCTAAATAGATGCATTCACATCCCCTCTATACTTTGATTCTATTGAAAAGAGTGAAAGAGTTGTTTTCTTCTTGATTTACCATCAGATTGGCCCAGATCCCAACATGAACACAAATCCTGATGTAGATTTACTCTCAGTTCCATCACCATCCCAACCTGAATCAATAAAACCAATCACATCTAGTTGATGTACATTAGTTGAATAATAGATCCCAAAGTCTCTCATACCTTGCACATAATGAAAGATGCGCTTTGTTGCCTTCCAATGTGGCTCATGCGGCTCCTGCATGTACCTGGCATAAAAACTCACGGCATAAGATAAATATTGCCAATAATGGGTGAGGTACAATATGATACTAATAAGTTGTATGTAGATAAGACTCTCAACTAGTGTTGTGGAGCCACCTTCTACCAACCTGATGCCAGATAGGAAGGGGAAGGGTGTTTCTTTAGTATCTTCCATGTGGAATATTTTAAGCAAATATTCAATGTATCTATATTGTGTAATCATGATTCCCAAAGATTTTTTATTTACTTCGAGACCAATGAACTGCCTTAACAGTCCTATATCTGTCATGGAGAATGATTCACTCAAAGATGACTTGATGTCTCTCAAAACAACAGTAGAGTTGTTAGTAATGAGCAAGTCATCCACATATAGAACAATCAACAATAATGAACCCCATTTCTGCTTCATATATATATTGCATTCAAATCTGCATCTCTCAAAGTTCTATGACATGAGAAGGAATCCATCTTGGCATACCATGACCTTGGGGATTGTTTAATCCCATAGAGAGATTTCCTCAGTTTGTATACTAAGGATGAATCTTCAATGTACCCTTCATGTTGTCTCATATAGATCTACTCTTCCAGGTCACCATGGATGAAGGAACTCTTCACATCCATGTGATGTACCTCCCACCTCTTTGAAGTTACAATAGACAAAACTAGTATTTTGGAGTCCATTCTTGCAACATGAGAAAATGTCTCATTGTAGTCCAGCCCATGGACTTGTGAGTACCCTTTTTCCATAAACCAAGCCTTGTACTTGTTTGTGGCTCCATCAGGTTCTAGCTTGGTCTTATAAATCCATTTTCACTGAACTCACTTCCCCCCAGGAGGCAAAGTGACAAGCTCCCATGTTTTTTTGTCTTGTAGCGAACCAAGCTCATCATCCATAGTTTCCTTCCATCTTGGATCATGGAAAGCCTCTTTGAATGACTGAGGATCTGAACCCATCATCTTGAAACACCTATCTGGGAGAAGTGGATATGAATGGGAGAGTGAAACATGTTCATTCTGATACTGCGACCTTGTTCTTATTATGTCATTTGGATCCCCAACAATATTCCCAACTGCTTCAATGAGCTTTTGGGTTCGTTTAGGCCTCTAATTTAAAATAGGTGTTGGATATAGATATGGATCTTCTTGAGATTCAATCTCAATATCATGTTCATGGTCATCTTGATCCTCATCTTCTGAATCTGAAACATTAGTCAACACATCATCATTTGCAAATGGAAATGAATGAGAAATTATACCTTCTTCTGCTTCGGCTTGATGTGGATCGTGCACTTGATCATTTTCAAATTGCACACTGCGCTCTATGAAGCACTTTTTGGTTGCAAGATCCATCAAATTGTATGCCTTAGAATCATCATCATATCCCAGTAGTATGAATTCGCTACTCTATGCTTGGAAGGCTTTCCTCTTGTCGGTAGAAATTTTGTCCCAAGCCTTGGAGCCAAAAAATCTTAGATGTGAGACATTGGGCTTATGTCCCATCAATTCTTCGAAAGGAGTAGCCCTAATCATTGGCTTATGAGGCACCCTATTCTAGATATGAGAATCACAATTGAATGCCTTATCCCACATATAAGGAGGAAGTTTTCTTGCTTCTAGAAGGCATGTAGCCATCTCTTTCAAGGATCCATTCTTCCTCTCAGCTACACCATTCTGTTGTAGTGTGTATGGGATTGAGTGTTGGATTTGAATGACTGCTGATGCACAAAGATGTTGGAATTATCCTTTGACATACTCAACTCCATTATCGGATCTAAGTGCTTTGATCTTCTTTCCGAGAGTGTTCTCATCCAAGTCTTTGAAGACTTTGAGGCCTCAAATACCTCAGACTTGTGCTTCAGAAAGTATACCCAAAAATACCTTGAATAGTCATAAATGAAGGTCAAGAAATATCTGGATCCATTCATAGATGTTGTAAGAATCATTCTAGAGACATCACTGTGAATTAGATCTAATGTGGAGGAAACTCTTGTTTCCTTCCCAACCTCGTATATTTTATCTGGATGCTTCTCTACCAAGAAACCAGTGCACACTCCTTAAGAAGATTTGATGAGAGGAAATCCCTCTACCATATTTTCATTGTGCAACTGCTGCAGATACTTGAATTTTAGGTGGCCAAATATTCCATGCCACGACTTGCTTGTGTTATTGGCATGATTAGATAAGGCACTCAAATATGAATTAGGAAGAAAGTGAGAAAAATCATATGCCTTGAAGGCATGATTAGCAACTCCTTTCACTGTCATATTTCCAATAGATACTTTAGAGATCTCCGTTGTGTCAGGATCAAATGCGACTCTCTTGGGAGAGATAGTATGTGTCATATGGTACACAGACAACAAGTTTGCTCCGAAGGAGGGAACATAGAGAACATTCTGGAACTCTCCATGCTCAATTTAATGGAACCTTTCCCGACAACTGAGATTTGTGAATCATTTCCCATATGTATGCTTGGTCCTCCAGAGAGATCCATATAAGTGAGGGATTCTTTCGAGGAAACCATGTGGTTGGAAGTTCCTGAATAAATCAGATGGGCCTTTGACTAAGTGAATCCTGCTTTCAAAGCATGACACATATCATGTTCATTTGTCTAGTTTCCAACTTCAGACTTATTTGCACCTTGAGGAAAGGAAATGTTGTTCTGTTCAAGGAGTTTAGACATCTAGTCGATGGTCTTCTTCATACATTGACTTTCTGGGTGAAATCCTCTCATGTAGTAAGAGAATTTAGCTTTTTCAACATTTTTGTTTTTGTTTTTCTTGGAACCAAAGGCTCCATTTGAAGGATTATGCTTATCCTTTGGCTTTGAATGGTTATTCTTCTTCTCTTTCCCTCTTTGCTTCCCTTTTTCTTACACATTCTTAGAGTCTTCATCTAAGAGAGCATGATTCATGGAGGCTTTGAGCACTCCCGTCTTAATTATATATCTTGTTCCTGGATTAATGATTCTGTGAAGGCATCCAGGGATGGCATTTTCTAATTTGGAGGGGTTAGCTTCCTAGAGTAAAAAGTAGATACAAAATCTGAAGACTCTGAGCCAATATTGCTCAAAATTGAGAGCACCAATTGCTCACCCTTCTTCTCAATCCCACATTGCTTTCATTGCATGACTAGGGATTTGAATTTCGAGAAGAAATGTTGTATTGTTTCGAAGTTAATGGGTTGTAGTGCTATCAGTTATTCTCCAGGATATCGTCCCTCAACTCATCATGTTTTCGAAACAATGATTCTAGCTTATCCCATACTTCTTCTGATGTCTTGATTCCCTCAAGATGGAACAACAACTCCCTGGAGATGTGGATCCACATGAATCCAAAAGCTTCATCAAGCTTATTCAGATACTTTTATTTTTCAATCTACTATTGGGGTTCGACTTCTTTTTCCATGGTGTGCATATGCAGACCCTTACTCTGCAAGACCATTTGCATATATTCCCTCCAATCAAGGTAATTGAAGGATGTAAGGATTATGGGAGTCAGAGTTGTTGAATTATCCATTTCACAACTATATTGCGCAACAAATCATCAAGAAATATTTGAATGTACCTACAAAAACACTACAAAACACTTCAATTTGCTATCATATCAGATCAAACACTCTCCACTTCGACATGTGCACTTTCTCTGGGTGCATCACACCTGGATATACTTCTCTGGACAGAATCCATAGGGAGAAAGGGAATAATTCCAGGATTTATGTGGAACCCAACGGGTTCTAGTGCATCAATGGAAGCTTGTGTGGTTTGTTGTTGGCTTGAACATAGGATCTGCTACCATGTTAAATTTTGTGAACCGTGGATCTTCAGGCCTGAATGAAAGCAATCTGAAAAGAAGTATGCAGAAGAAATAACAATTCAATGTAAACTGATCAATGGATTCATGGCAGAAATTTCACACACATAAGAGAAAAAATGGTCAGAATATCATTACATTAATTATCATTGATGTCACTATAATAGAATAGTCTATAATAGGAAGAATTTCAATTATTTGGGTAGGATTTAAATTCACCAACTCAAATTGACTCATGTGCTAACTCAAGGTGGGAAAAATCAACACCAGAGCTCACTAATGCAACTCTAGATAACTAATTCAGTTCATAATCAATTAATTGATGAGGGTAGGTGAGTAAATGCAGCCACACTCCCTTAAATCATGCAAACTAGTGCTAGGATGACAGATAGTGAACTAACTGCCGGTAATTGCAGCATAACTGAACATAACTAAATACCTACCTAGTTCAACTGATGGAAACTAATGGTGGCAATTAGAGTGGGTTCCTAAATTTTAGAGATTGGTCCGTAGGGCACCTAAACTCATGCAAAAATATGCAGTAAGTGGTAGGTGGCTCCTAGGTGTGTCCACCATACACTAGTGAAGTGATGATGACCTCCTAAGCTAGTAAAATAGACCAAATAGACTATGTGGGCATAAGGAGGATTAATTAATCCTAACAAATACATAGATTTACGTATTGGTGGAACAAGAACAGGTCTAGACTATTAACTAAATTATTTATTTTTCCTTTGTAGAACTAAAAGTGTATGTATTGTCCCTTTTCGAATGATCACTCCAAGGGATGACTTATTAGCCTATTTAATTCTTATAGACTATAGACTACAAAAAGGGAATTAATTAATTAATGTCACCTGGAAAAAAGTAACATTATAAAGTGATATTAAATAATTAATTCCTAAAGGGACTTTATAAAAGTCACTTTATTAAATAAGGCAGGAATAAGGTAAAAGTGGCACAAAAGGGTAAAAAGAGATTAAAAGGGGAAATCAATCCCTTCTCTCATTCATTCATGACATTTTCATTTTCAAAAAAGGATTTGGAGAGCTCTTGTGGATTTTGGATCTTAGGATAGAAACCCTAATGGAACATTTGTTTTAGTGGTGAGACTATCCACCCTAATCGATTTTGAGAGGGAATATCACACAAAAGTTTCCATTGTATTTTATTGATGTAGAAGGGAACCAAGTTTTTCTCACCAATTTGTGAAGATTGTGGAGTTACCAAGCAGTGAGAAAAGAGGTTGCACTTGTTAAAAAAAGGGGGCTAAGTTTATTGTGTAGAGGAGGGCATTTCCTAGATATTGCAACTAGTAGGTATTTGGAGAAGGGAACACTCTATCATATCAGGGGAAACTCTATTGTGAGGGACGCGGAATTGAGAATCATCATAATTTCCTCAAGTCTTTGCTTGGTATTATTGTTGTAGAGTGTGTTTCTATTGGAGGAGGGTGTGATAGAAGTTTGAAGAAGGTTTTCATTGTGGGAGAGTATCCAGTCCAAGTCGATTTCCTAAGATTTCATGAATGTTGAAGATTGTTCATTCGAGGAGCATATTTGTACTATTGCTAGTACCATATCATGGTTACACACTAGTTGTAACATTTTGGGTAAAACCATGGCACTTAAAGAATACTTTTATTGCACCATAGGAGATTCCATTGCACTTTAATCCTATAGGATAGAACATAAGCTTACACAAAAATTATTTTACTGTATTTCTGCCTCTATTTCAGTTGTAATAAATTATTGTGGTTTGAAAATTAACTATTATTACATTCATTAGAATAATATTGTTATTGGTCCACAAATGTGTGTTAAAAATTGAAGTTTATGCAAGGAAAATATCATGTTCAGTTTGCAATCATTTTCGATCAAAACTATATTGAATGAAATGTGAAACTCAACCCTTAATAACATCCATCAAAACTCTACAGAATAGAAAACTCGTAGGACAGAGAAGTAATGCACGGATCCGCTCTTAAGCACAGATAGTGTTTCCCTAGTCGTCGTTCCTCTCGATCTCAGGTTGTCACCCCTATCTCAGGCTACAGAAGGTCACTGCTGCTCGTGGGCTCCTCGCACTTCTACGTTGGGGCTGCCGGATTTGTCTACTGGTTGTCGTGGATTCTCTGGATATGGAGATCCAAGCCCAACTTCAGGCCTTTAAGGCCCTTGTTCAAACATCCGCCCCTCAGGCTGCCTCCCTCCAAGTTTGTGAAGAAGATTGATGAGGTCCCCTCTCTAGAAATATTTCCTTTAGATCCTTTCCGGAAATCGCTCATTCTGTCAGAGAAAGCCCTCATAGGCAAGTTTACAGGGTTGTGGCCCAACCCTAAGGAGGTAGAGCTCTAAATTGTTGAACAATGGAACCCTATATTGCAAGGACAAGTCTCTCTCTTTACAGTTGGTAGGGGGTATTTTGTTTTTATGTTTCTGAATAAAGAAGAACGTGACCTTGTTTTTTGATCGGGTCCCTTCTTCATGGAATTGAGAGGGGTGCTTTTATCCCCTTGGACTCTGGGTTTTAACCCTGAAGCAGAGATCACATCCGCTCCAATCTGGGTAAGACTGCCTCATCTCCCACTTCATATTTTGGGGAAAAGCTCTCTTGAGAACATTGGTAATAAGCTAGGGCGCTACCTGGATAGTGCAGATTCAAAAGGGGGTCAGTATACATGTTCCCGCATTTGCATAGAGGTAAGTCTCGAAAAAGGGCTTCCAGAGGCCGCCCTAAAGTTTATAGTAGGAGAATGGAGCCACATCCAAGTGTTGGACTACGAGCACATCCCATTCAAATGCAACTTTTGCCATGTTTATGGTCACTTTGCCAAAAGATCCCCCAAGCTTCCTGAATCTCAAAAATCAACAATTCTTTCTACATCTAAAGAAGCTGAGTTTTAGAGGGTCACTAATCGACGTCATCCTCCCTGGCGCAAGAAGCCTCTATAGCAAAAGGACACTTATCCTCCTGCAGCATTCTCTCCTCCGCTAGAAAATAGAAACATCTTTGAATTTTTGCAGGAAGCCGAAGCTCAAGAATCTGAAGCAACGAATGATCCAGTGTTGGGCGTGCCCCCCTCAGGTCCTCCATCAGTGAAAGAGGTCGCTGCCCCAATCACAAAAGAAGATTCTCCTAGCCCTGCTCCTTCAGGCTCCAAGAGACATGCTCGGACGTTAAATCATGAGACTTCATTCCAAGCTAGACTGGCATCCTTATTCCCTTCCTCTGGGTCAGAGGGAAGCTTCGATCCTGAAGATTTCACAACTCCTTCCCCTCCCCTCACCAAAGGGTGGAAGACCAACAAAGAACATAGGGAAAAGGAAGCAGCCTCAAACATTTTTTTGGGATGTCAGAAGCGATTAGACCCTTTTACAAAGGGACATTTTCCCTCCCCTTATAATTAATGTTTTGCTTCTGCATTCTTCTCTACCCACAGTTCGTGAGAGTTTACTCTTGTAAGCAAATTTTGGCTTGTTCTCGAGAAAGCTCTAGAAGTAAGTGGGATTTATCTCCCAATATATTCTTAACTCATAAGAAGGATGACAACACTATTAGAGGTCATCATCCCTCTTTAAGTTTGTACGCTGCAGATTTTGGTTAACCAGAAAGCGATTAATACAAATCTACCCGTTCTTGTCTAACAAAAAAAATCCATCAAAACTATACAAAAATATAGTCATTCCAAGTAGGGGATTTACAGTGGCTTCAAATCAGTATTGCCAAAGTGTTTGAGGAAATCCTAAAACAAAATATGTAAGCAGTGACAAAAAAAATATGTCCAGTTTGGGTTGGGGTTGTTACAAGGTATCTCACCCAAATTTGTTTATCATATATTAAATGTTCACAAGAATTGAAATCTTATGAGCAATCAAGCATGCCTTCAACCATACCTTTACCAAATAATGCTTGAAGGATCCTCTTTCCAATATATCCCAATCTTTGATACCATAAGATTGTCTTCTATCTAGGGATGGTAGGGGTCCTATCTTCTTCATTGTTATCCTCGAGAACAACATAATTGTTTTAGACATCATTAAAAGTGTTTCCCAACTACTTGTAGAATGTTTCCATCAAAACTTACCTAATCAACACCACCACTCCTCAAATGATCTTGCATGTGTCTTATTCAAATACCAAATGCACACCTACATCACCCATGTTAGTTACATATATCATTTTTATGGAAAAAAATGGAATTTGAAGAACACTAGGGATATTTCTAATCTCTCATTTTTAGTAGCATATTGACCCTTCCACATCCTATGATTTTGATTATTAAGTTGTCTCCTACGAAAATATCACCTTCATCATACTTTTAATATTCGTAAAACCACTCCTTATGAGGAGTCATATGAAATGAAGCACCTAATTCGATCAACCATACATTATGGTTTGTATTTGTACCTGTAGATTCTAAGTAAGCATCACCTTCTCATTTCCTAGAGGGTTTTCATTTCTATTGAAGGGGAATCATCAAATAACTTACCTTTATCAACATTATTAGATATGCGTTTTTTCTCATAATGCCCAACTTTATCACATTTCCAACATTTCCTTGTAGTTTGACTTGGAGGTTTAGATCTACCTCTAAATTTTGATATGCCCCCCAAAGAATTATTTTTTTACTTGTGGGGGCTACCTCTCCTAGATAAAAACATCCTTGGTCACACCCTCCATGGATTTTGTCTTCATTTCCTCTAATAACAAGGATGCAACTACATTCTCAAACTTTAATGTGGATTAATTTGTATTACCAATTGTAAAAACCTTGAAGTGTAGAAATCTTAGTGAATCTTACTAATTTTTTAAATTCCAATCATAAAATGTTCAATGATATTTAAATCCTTAAAATTTTGAATATTTTAAACATTGTAAAATTAAAAAATTAAAAAATTTGAAATATCAAAATTAAAATTTTAAATTTTTGAAATATTTTAAACATTGTAGAATAAAAAAATAAAAAATTCTTCAATGATATTTCAAAATTTTACATAGGATTTAATTTTTTGAAATATTCAAAATGTTCAATGATATTTTTTAAATTTCAAAATGTTCAATTTTTGTGCTTCTAAAAGTTAAATTGTTTTATCCTGTGAAATTTCAGTGAATCATTTTAGAAAAAATGGAAGTTGGTGAATTTTTTTTTCTTTCGAAAAAATACATAAAAAATTAGCCCATGGGTCAAATTTTTCCCCTAATTTTTTTCTTAATCACAATGAGTCTTATGATGGCATAGATGTATGCATTTATTGGTCATGAGGTGAAGGAGTATATGCCCTTTGACCTTTCATTAGCCTAATTTTATTATTATTATTATAACATTGCCACCCCTTTAAGGAATGCTTTTTCCTCAAACATAGTAAATATGATTTTCTCTTGTCGAGCACATTTCCATGGTGACTTCAAGCTTGTCTAGTTTTAGCAGTTTGTTTTTTCTCTTACTTTGAGTGTTGGGAGGTTCACTTGTATTGTTATATCATATCCCAAAGTCTTTTGATCAATATATTTTAGTGAAACCTTTATGATTCTTGTTAGCATATTTTTCATGCTTCCATTGTTGTATGTTCATCTGTGCTTCTTGCTCTTTTTTCATTAGTTGAAATTCACCTTTCTTGAGAGTGGAACCCTCAATGCCATATAAATTATAATGTTGATCTTGGTTCAAGGTTGGCAGTATAAGTAGCCAACTATATCAACCATTTTGTACGTAGCACCATATCCATTTCTTCAAGTGGTA
>LPNX011160164.1:152291-196399 GCA_001517045.1 Pseudotsuga menziesii | reverse complement strand
ATTATTTTATTATTTTAACTATTATTTTATTATTTTAACTATTATTTTATTATTTTCCTTAGGAGGCCCATTTTAGACCCCAAAATTCCTCTAATGAGAATCTTGTTTGTAGTTCTAGTTCTTGTATTTGAATTGATACTTTTTGTCATCTTCTTACTTCTTTGACCTTTTGTATGTCAATAAATGCAACTCTGAGGTCCTTGGTGGGGATCAAAGATTTCGACATCAATGTCTATACATTTATGAGTACTCCCATAATTTACTAGTATCATTACATTTATATATCTTATGATTCCTTTAAGCTTCAAGGTCTTAGATTATGATTTCCTTGTCATGGTTAATAGTTGAACTATAGTTTTTCTTTCTTCTTTTGTTAGAATATAAATCTTATAAACCTTTCTAAGATGCAACATGATGTATTTTGCATTAGTTGTTGCATTTGGTATTTTTGAGTAATGGTTTCTATTTGAAATATGTCTTCTTCATTTTTATTTTGTTGGTCACATGAGATTAACGATAATGGTAGTTTTGACAGTGCTTCATTTTCAATCATTGGTAGTTTAATTTTAGATCTATTGGGTTGACTCGTTCTACCTTGACCTCTTTTGTGAATCGTGGTCGATGAGTTTAAAACTTCAAGATATTTTTGTAATTTTTAGGTTGTATTGTAGACTCATCTAGTTTTTTAGTTAGTTGATCAACTCTTCCTTTATGCGCATTAGTTGTTCTTGATGCCTTATCCTTGTTGGGCTCTAAAATGTATCTACTATTAAATTGTTTGTTGTATTTAAAATTCAGATTTCTTTTTCATCCATTATTTTTTAATAGTGTAGTGACATGTCCTCACATAGATGTCCCAAATTGCATATCATATCACATTCATGACAAATATTTCCATTTTTTTAATTAATTCTAGTCACTATATTTGGAAATTTTTGATTAATTTGTCAAATTTGTCCCCATCTCCTAATAATTTGAAGATTTTTTTCCTAACTCTTTTTGGAACTTCTCATCCTTATTCATAATTTATGAGTAACTATTGGTTTCCTCTTCCTAACGATAACCATATGCTTGTAACTCATCATAATTAACCATTTCATAGTTGGTTTTCTTCATTGTCGGGCTCAATTTAGTTTACTTTGTATATGATATGTATATATAGGAAGCTTATTTTAATAAACTTCCTATATATTCATACTATATACATAATATGGGAGCTGCCATTATTCCATGGGGTGTTACATCCAACATTTAGTTTAGTCTTGTCCTAGGTGTAAATTCTCGGTTGGGGGAATTTGTTGGTCTAAGAAAAAAATAGGTTTATTTTAATAACTTCCACTTCAATAAGTAAGTTGACTTCGAGTTAATACGATAATATTTTTTTGTGTTTTTACATAATGCCATTAAGGGGATGAGACTTTAGAAAAAATCATATACTGAATAGGGACAATATAATTTTTAAACATGCCTCTGCCCTGTATATAGCAATCGTTTCAAGTCAAACTGATCTGATTATCTATTAATTTTGTTTGCAAATTACATGTTTTATGTTATTATTTATATTAAACACTTTAAAAAAAATAAAAACTATTTTAGTTTTTTATATAATTTGGTATTTTTATTTTTTCATTGGTTAAGACCAGTGAAGTGACAAATTTAGTCTAGTTTTCCATTAAATTATCAGAAAAATAAAATTAATTAAAAAGTAAAAATTCTAAAACTATATATTAAAATGACACATGGCTTAAAAAAGTTGTGTACACGTACATTAATTGAGAATTGACACATGGCTTAAAAAAAGTTGTGTACGCTATGTGTACATTAATTGAGAATTGAAGTTCTCATACAGTATCACTCAAATATAATCTTGGCTCGCTCTTCTACATATTATGTTAATTAATATTTTGGCTCAATTTTCTATGGTGGATGTAAATTAATGGGATGCATTTCAATGATTTAAACAACTGAAAAATTTATTATTTTATCAAATTCGAATTTGATTTTTTTACGTGCTTCACAATTTTGACAATTTTGTTCGGGGCTCCCTACATCCATATTAATAATTCTAGGGGGCATTCGAATGGGCCTTGCTCTATCAATTCTAGTTTTGGGATCCTAAACTTTGAAGGACCCAGAGAATTGGATTTGTGAGATCCACGATCTTTGGAACGGATTTCCAATCAACCAAACTACCTCTCGGGGCTATCAAAACCAAATCTAATGCATGTATGTGTTTGAAAAAAAGTCTTGTTAATTAGTGGCAGTCCACTTTCCTCCATGGTCACATGTAAAATCCTACCCGTTGCGCTCTATCCCCACTTTTTTTATTTTAACTATGGCAACATCAACCTCCCAAGAGTATATCCAACAACCTATCCAGCTTGCTTACTTAGCATCAACCATGATGCCTAGGTGTAGACTTTCCTTTTTTCAACATTTCTTTTGGTTTTTGACGAACTATCTAGATTTTCTAAAAGCTTTTGAATTAGTGAGTTGCAAACTTTTCCATTGGATTTTCAAACCTAATCGTAGGTATATAGGCAGAGTTTCTTCTTCTCTAACTGCAGGATTTGCTCCTACAAATGTATCAACTAGCAGCACATATGTTTGAGAGTTACTAATACTTACTATATTTTAATCTTGAATTGTGATTAGGACATTATGTTTGGCATTTAAATTATGATGATTGTTGACCATTACACATGATCATTATAACTTAGTTTTACCATAAGATTTAAGGTAATCATAAACTATGAAAAGCAACCTACTTATACTTTATTAGCACAAAAATTAAGTAACAAGTTTAAGATTCAAGGTATTAAATTGTTACTCTGAATTAATAGAGAGAATTGCAATATTTATAACCTACATTAATATTGAAATGATATGTTTAATATTGTTTATTGATAATATATTTTATTATGTTAATAAGCATTAAAACTATAATATTGTTTATTTTATATTATAATATAATTTTAATTTTTTTAGTTTTTATTTTAAAATATTTATATTTAATAACATTATTATAATACTTAAAAGAAGATCACATTTTAATTTGAAAATTAATTAGAGCCAATAACAATAAAAACATAGTTTTGATATGATTTATTAACGAATACTTTTTCTAACTATTGATGGACTAACTCGTAGTCTTTTAAATATGATCAACCAGCACATTAATGTGTATGTACTTAAAAAAATGTTAACAATTTAGTGATACCTAATACTATATATTAATTTATTATTATATTTTTTTCAATTTTTTTTAAGAGGCAGGGACTAAGCACCTTTGTTGCTTGTTCCATTTGTTTTAAATAGTTTTTTTACATAAGATAGAGTATGGTGATTTTATACAATGAAATTGGTTGGCTGGCGGTAGTGTCGATAGTGTACATTGTATGGACTAGAATTTATAACTAAATGCATGGATTGGCTATATAATAGTAATGTGGCTTCTTTGATTAATCCGTACAAAGTAGAAATCGTATATTTTGTAGACTAATATAGTCATATAAACAACATACAAGACGATTGACTATTATGTACGAAAATTCAATAATGGATGTATAGCATAATTATTTGTGTTTGGTTAATGCACAAAAAATACTATGATATTGCACTACGAATATATGTGATCAATGACAACAAGTATGACAGATTGATCATATAGATTTTAATTGTGGTTGGGATAGCATACAACATAGTACAATGTAGAAATTGAGGTAGTGATCAACAATATAAACCGCAAGTTAACAAAGACTTTTTTTTTGTTTTAATACCAACTGAAGCAAAAGCTTAAATTGATTTAAAGTTTTCAATTAAATATAATAAGAAATATGAAGATTGAATATATAAAATAATGATTGATTATTTACTATTAATAATGACTTTGCATTTATAAACTTTATAGTGATCGTTCATGTAAATTTATTTCTTTATGATTACACATTTTAATAATTATATTAATGTTATGGGTATTATAGTTTAGGTATATATATTATATTATTAACAATGTTATTTTATATACCTAGTATTAAGATGCTCTATCTTCACATTGTTTTTATTTCTTTTAACTCTCACTTCTTTAATAATTTTTTAAATATTTTGTTGGTATTAATTTTTTGGTTGAGTTAATTATTTCTAGATATTTTAACTTTTTTATTGCACCAAGAGTAGCTAGATGCTTTACAACTCAGTATGGGGGAGATGTTGTCATAAATGTAACATAACAGTACACCAACATGTGGGCTAAAAAAGAAAAGAAAAATATGTCGGCTTAATTTATCAAATAATAATCAAAACAAATAATAAAAACTCAGTATTAAAACCAATTGAAAAGTAATTAAAAAATCCTTGTTAAAACTGGATTTACCAAACACCAAAGAGATCAAAATTCTTGAGGTGTAATTTTTTTTTACTATAAAAATTTTAGATAAAAAAAATTACACCTTCAGAAATTAGATCTCTTTAGATACTTTGTACATCCATATTTAATCTAAATCTATGCTGGTAAATATATTTCTTCTTAATAAAAACAATACTCCTTTTTAATAATATGATTTAATATAATAACATTTTCTCATTTATATATCCTAAAACTATATCTCATATATGCTTAATAAACTAAATTATATATTCCTTTACTAAATAACTTTATAATAACTTCATCGTTCTCCATAGTTTAGAATTTCATCCAACGACACGATGTGATGATATAATAATTAAAATTGTAGTTAATATCTAGAGGACCCATTTTGAACATTCTAGAACATTCTCGCATATATATATTAATCCTTTTTTTATGGTTACTTGGGTTGTGACTAGTCACACTATGATGTGTTAATGTTGTGGAGTTTTAGGTAGATTGTATTTTAAGACTGATTTGGTTTTATTGCTTCTTTCAAAAGGAATATGAGTCTTATCTTTTGTCTTATGAATTTGACAACATGAATTAATATAGTCGATATGAGACATGTATTGCAAAATTAACTCAACTTGTTCCACAATTGTGTTTCAAAGTTCATCGTGATATTGAATGAAGTTAAATGTTTTTATTAGAGTTCTTGACATCGACAAAGCTTTGTGGTTCATCCATCTAAGGTTTGTATTTTAAATGATGATGATGAAGAAAGGTCAATGTTTGATGAAATTGCATGTTGTTAATCAACATATGAATTCGAAGATGAAGACATAATTATTAAAGTTGAAGCAAGGAGAAGAGATTGAACAAGACTACTAGGACCATAACTAGGATTAGGGGGTTAATTAGAGCCACATGATTAGAGAAAGAGGATGAGTGAAGACAATATGTGGTGGTTAATGTAATGAGAGAATAATTAGGTTAGTGTAATAATTAAATACTATGTAATAACCCGAATCTAAGGTTTACTAAGGGAGATAATCCATCTCTAAAATATTATATATGTAAAAAATGAATGATGATATTACAAATGGTTTGACCTTCTATAAATACGATTTAGCCATTAAATATGAGGAGTTGCGTCCTCTTGTTAGATATAATTATGTTTTTATTATTTTTACTTGTTTGCAAATTTATTTATTATTTATATGTGTGTTGGCTGGAAAAACTAACCTAGGCCAACTTACGGAAAGACAGCCCACACACTCGACTTACTGCAGTCTTGTGTATGTTTGGGATAACTATCTCTCACAGGATCAAGGCCCTGCTGCCTGTAAAATGTGCTCTCAAACTCTAGAGTCTCTTTAGGTGAAAGTGATAAGTTGCACTAAGCAGAATCCTCTAATAAATCAAAGAAATTCAACCTAATGACTAACTAATACTGAAAACAATCATAAGCTAAGTACAGAAAAAATAGTAGCTCCTAATTCTGTAATAACCTAGATGCAATCTATCTATCTTGGCCAAGAGTATGAGTTAAAATTAATATTAATTCAGCTTGCATTTAAAAAATAAGCATATAATAATTTAAATTGAAGAACAGTCTCACAATAAAACTATTACATGCTAAAAAAAAACTTAAAAGCTCTTACAAATTAACGGATTAAGATCACAAAAAAAATGTTAGATGCTTTTAATTCTGCAAACTAAATCAATATCAGCTGATAGATCAAATGCAACAGCAATCACTATCTTTCAAAATAAGTTTTAAAAGACTCAGATCATAAGAAATGAAGCATAAACTAAAAGCAAAGTTTACAATTTGCTTCAATCCCACATAATATAATGATGAATAGAACAAGTAATCTGGTTCAATTACTCCATAAAAGAAATTTTACAAAGCTGTGAGAACAGGTTCCAGTGTCCATTCAAAGCATCATAGATTCAAAAGAGTTTTGATGTATCAGCCTTAGGAAACACCTCCGTCTCTGGTTCCATGAGAAAAACTCAGTTCTGCATAGGAACAAGAAAACAAAACAGAGAGAGAAACACAGTCGTCTCTCTGGTTTATGGAGACCATCCCTAACAGAGAAACATACAGAAAAATGGAAAAATAAGTTCTTCTAGTTTCTTGGAGCATTCCCCCCCTCTGTGTAGCCCTCTGCCAGTGTTTAAATAGGCAAAATAAAAACAAACAGGAAATTGAAAGGCGAACTGACTCTCCTAGCTGGCCCCAACTTGAAAAAACGTGTTCAAAGAACCAAGAAAATCTCCCAAATGGTTCTCTATTTTGAGTAAATTGCTCATGTTTAAGCTAAATGAGTCCATTCTGCAAAAAACCCACGTCTCGGAATTTGCTGTTTCGCCATGATTTGCTCCCAATTTGCTGCCGAAATTTGTTTCTCTCGTCGGGTGCGCGGTCAAGTTCTTGTTATCTTTGTTCTTTATTATCCCTTCCAAGAATCAAATAAATGAGTTGGTTCTTCCTCTGAGCTATCTTTCAGAAAATCATTCCCATGTAATCTCGACCATTTTATCCTATGATCTCATGATATTGTTTTTTTTGCGGCTTCCACCATAGATGACATCCTGCAAAATAAAAAAGTAATAAGAATAATGATAAAAAAAATTGAATAAATAACAAAACAAACAGAAAGATCTCCTTTTAATCTTCATACTGTCGAGCAATCTGAATGAAATAATTGCACTAAGAATTCACTGCCGGATGTGATCAAATGGTGAATTTCTCCTCCACGAGCTAGTAATTATCTGTTATGGTTTTCCTGCCAGCTATCAGTTAATGTACCAGTCGTTCCTTTTTTCATGTAACCGCCAAGAAAACCTGTTGGATGCCGACTACAATTACAAAGTCAAGCTAAACATTATTGTATTGAGTTTGAGAATTGGTTAGATAAATGGTTTGACAATAATGTAAGGTAACCGTGGCAAGTATTCAATCAAACTTCATGGGTGTCGTGGCAGATCATAATGGCAAGATGAGATCAATTATCTTCCCCTTTGATAACCTCATAGATCGTTATCAAGCTGTTTATTCTCTACATAATTGTGCAACTAACTGAGTCCAATCATTTTGGTGCATTGAACAGCTCAAATGCTTCAACAGGATCTAATGAATAGCGTTAACCTTCCATCTCCGTGATAAAAGAAATTACTAAGTTTTCAAGTGCTGATATTTATCTTTAGTTGTTTTAATTTGACCGCCACTCACACAATAAGTGTTAACAATGTTATTTGGCATAGTAAAGTACAACTCCACGAATAAATGAAGGAATCGAGTGTATAATCCATTTCTCATTCTCGACGATCATAGTTCATCTTTAATTGACAATTGACACCTAATAAGCATAATATCTCGAAAAGTAATTACGCTAACAATGCAATCTGTTTGGCAATCAATTTCCCCTTAAAATAATAATTTACAGTTAAGTTATTTTGCACAAAATAGGGAAATGTGAACAAATTTTCATATTTTAATGATATCAAATATCTACTTATCCATGGTTTTATACTTTCATGCCAATCTTTATGTCAACAAAACCTTATTTTGAATCTCGTCATATTATATAAGTCAAGAATCTTCCTGGATTATTTAATATGTGAGGGTAAGTCATTTGGGATGATCCTCTTTTTTAAGAAGGTACATGGAACAATTAATCTCCTGAAATCAATAAAATATTGAAATATAATTTGAAGCTTTCTTGGATTTAGGTGTGAATCATTATGCCTCTCCACAATATTTATGAAAGATGACCTTTATTCAAATTTATTGAAATGAACATAAATAAAATTTATGTTAATAATTTAGAATAAAGATACAAATCACATGATATTTGAATATCATTTCCAAAAGAATTAATCAAGGAGTTTAATTTTATAAAAATCAGGAGTTAAAAATTATTAATGAAATTTACACAAATGACAATTGATGAATTCAAATTAAATCCTTGATAATATTGTCTTTGACCCCAAATGGCAAAATATATGTTAATAATAGACTTTCAATAATAATGTGAATATCTTAAAAGAAAAGGTTAATGCCAATTGGTGTATTGCTTACTCACTAATGGAGTTAAGGAAAAAATTCACCAAATCTTCGAAACATAAAATCAATCCATATAAAGCAAATCCAAGCATAGAAGTAAATCAATCAAGCTCAAACAAGAGTAATCAAAAGTTATTAAGGAGCCAAGAAACTAGAGCATTCACTGAGCAGAATTCATCATAATTACCAAGTCTTTATCACATCAATGCTTAAGCCAAAGAGAGAGAGACCAATCGAAAAGAAGGCCCATGGAATCACACATCAAATCAAGCAAAGTAAAATAAAAGGAAACCAAAACTAAGTATTTACAACAATTCTAATGGGGGTCACCTTTGTTTTTTTTGACAAAATAAAGGGGAGTTGTTGGGGTGCCAACAATGTGTCACATTGCTACCATCTTTAAGGAAAGTTTTGTCCTCAAAGCTAAATTTTGGCGTTTCTTTTTATTTTGGATCTTTGAGGATGTTGATGTGATATGTGCGCCCTGGTCTTATCTTTTTTATTTGATGATGATATGGATTTTTTTCATGTTGTGACTCCTTTTGCTTAGGTCTAGAACCTTCTGAACCATACAATCGATGCTTAGTTCCTTTCCGTCTGAATTCCATGTATTGTTTTTGTAAATTGGTAGAGTACGTTCCCAATGATGTTAACCAATCAACACCTAATATCAAGTCTACTTCCTTGAGAGGTAAAGCAAAATAGTCAAGCTGCAAGTTTAAGTTTTGTATCTGCACTGCAACCTTATGACATTTTCTCACTTCTTCGATGTGTTGATCAGCGATGGTTGAGGCTTCGAGTCCTTTTGCAGGGAACACAAAAATATTTATGTCTTTTGTCATGTTGAAATCAATCACATTATGGGTACTTCCAAAATTGACCAAAATTGTGATGTCCTTATTCTTAATTGTCCCAGTAAATTGTAATCTCTTTGGTTTTGACTTCCTTGATTCTGGAGGTAGGAGTTGTTCATCTTTTAAGTTGTTGTGACTTCTCAACTGAGGTGGGGTATATTTTTTTGTGAGTGGTTGGTTTTCCTTTTCTTGGGTGTTAACCTTCTTAATAGTCGCTAGATCTTCTTCCTTATAAGTTTGTTAAACACAGGTAATGGTCGCTATTGAAACTTCATATTGGCTTGTGTCTTCATCTTAATCGAAAGTATCTTCTTCAGTTGCTACTTGTACTTCTCTCCCATTTATGATTTTGCAGTGTGTTGTATGATGGGTTTTGCATTTATGACCTGGGATCTAATTTTCTCCGCATTGACGACATTTGTTCTTTTTCTTTTTACTATCACTATTGGAGTGGTTGGTCGATGTTTTTGAACCATTTTCAAATTCATAACCATATGATTGATATTTGTTGCATTGATGACCAAGCGACCATATCTTTGCAATATTTATATCGTGTTTCTTGTCGTCGCGGATATCTTTTTTCAAGGTTCCCTTGTCTTGATCTTTTAAACTTCTCCTCAATGATTTTTGCCTTGTGTCGGGCATTACCCAGATTGGATACGTTATGTAATTCTAACTCTTCTCTTATGTAAGGTTTAAGACCAGAGACATACGTCTGGAGACGATGACCATTTTTTAATTCTAGTACTCACATCATTAAGGCTTCTCATTCGGATGTGTATTCGTTTACGTCGCCTTTATGTTGTAACCTAGTAATTTTTACAAAAAAGTCCTTCTCTGCCTCATCTTCAAATCGTTTGAAAAAATCATTTTTGAATGTGTCCCAGCTGTAAGCACATGTGTTTGTTGTCTTCTTCCACCACATGTACCAGTTGTACGCTTGACCTTCAAGCTGCATGGAGACGCATTTAACCTTTTCATTGTTAGATACAATTTTGTGAATGCAAAAGAATTATTCTGCTTTATTGATCCATGTGACAGTTTGTTTCATCTCGCCATCGAATTTAGCTAATTCCAATTTGGATTTCATCGGGTATCCCCTTATTGATTGCATTGCAACCCAGTATAATTTTTTATGATTGTAATCTCAATGGTCTTATGGAATTTCCACTTTGGAGGAATTTGATTGATGATTATTGGTTCCGGCCGAATTGCGACTTGAGTGGTCTCCCTTTGGCAAGTCACCCTTTTTTTAGGCATCTCTATCTTTGAATAATTGCATGACTTTATCTAACCCTTCATTGAAGTATGTTTTCATTTCATCTCTTGCCTTCCTCATTTCCCATCAGATTGTTCCAACAACTTCATATTGCACATGTCGTGATAGCTCTTCTTTTCCTTCTTGTAATTTTGCTTCAAATTGATCAAGTCTGGACTTTAAACCTTCAATAATTTTCGAGTCTCGAGCTTGGTCTTTTTCCAATTTGTCCAGTCAATTCTTCATTTCAGACATACGTCTTGTGCAAGCTGGAATTTTTGCTTGTCACAACTCCATTTAAATATAATAATTAACCTTACTATATTTAACAATTATTTGTATTTTTAATAATAAGGTTACTAATAATAATATTTAATATTAATAATTTTTATTATTAAATATACTTAAATTTTTATGATGTCTCGCACTTAGGAAAATACCTCATGTGGTTTTACTTGTCTTTTTTTTTCAAATGCTTTCTTTCTCATTTTTCTTTTTACTTTTTTTATCACAAGTCTTTTTTTTTACTTAATTTTTCCTTTTTAAGAAAACCACTTTTTAAAACTACGTGTTGGCTCTGATACCAATGTAATAACCCAACTCCGAGGTTTAGTCAAAGAGATAATCCATCTTCAAAATATTATATATGTAAAAATTAATTGGTGATGTTACAAATGGTTTGGCCTTCTTTAAATATGGTTTGACCATTAAACATGAGGAGTCACTCTTGTTAAATATAATTATGTTTTTATTATTTATTACTTATTTTCAATTTTATTTATCATTTATTATTTATATTTGTTACATACCACAACATGTAGGGATTGTATAAAGTTTTTCTAGTTCACGGTAGTTCCAGAAATAGTTCTCGAACTCAACATGATCACAAAGTAACTCATATTCATCCAAATCTGTCATAATAACTTGTGTCATTGGTGAAATGAGCTCTTTTAAATGGATTGCTTCTTTAGGGAATCTACATATTTATCTATGAAGGATAAGATCTGTCATTCTCTAATAGTATCCATAGCCATTCTTCACCATTCTCATTTTCATAGTCCCTTTAAAGCAAGTACAAAAAATGAGATAATCTAATTGGAAATTCAAGGATGTGGAAATGAATGAATGTAGTCCAGTTTGATGCTCTTGAATTGTTCAACTATCTTGAGAGGTTGATATGCAATTTTCTTTGCTTTTATCCTCCTCCTTTAAAAGAATCCATTTTGTCCATGAGATTAGATGAATGAATCCCTGCTTGAAATATAATCTTTAGTGATGATTTCATAGATAAAAGATAAAATCCCCTTAACTTAACTTTAGAAATGTCAAAATTCATCGACACAATAATAACACTAAGAAATAGAGAGAACCCTTAAGGTAAGGTAACACCATCAAATAAATATTTGGCATGGAAGGAATCACTCCACAATCCATGCTTACTAAAAAACAATACATCCAATATATTCAATACAATCATACTCATGTGAATGTATAGTTTCTCATGATTATTCCAAGGGTTCTATTCCAAGTACCTCTTTATTGTTCTATGCCCTCTATTTTCCATAAGTTTATTTTCCCAAGTGTCGCTCATAGAGTTGTTTTTAGTAAAGTTAATAATATGCCTTCTTGCATGAGTATTGCTTCGATTCCTTTACGCAGGGCATCACATTCCAAAACCATTTTATTATTGGAGTCAACCAAAACAAGTACTGGAGTGGTACACATAGCCTTAATTATCTCATGGAAAGCCTTTTTTCCATATCATTCCATGCAAAAGATTTTTTAAACACAGTTGTGAGTGGAATTGCAATCTTACCATAGTTCTGAATGAACTTTCTATAATAAGTAGTGAGACCCATAAAAACTCTGAGGCTTTAAATATTTTTAGGGAAAGGTCAATCTTTCATTGCTTCAATGTTTTTTGTATCCCCACACACACACACTTTTCTGGCTGACAACATGGCCCAAATATTCTACTTTCGAGACACCAAAGGCACATTTGGATTTTTTAAGAAATAGTTTATTATCTTTAAGTTGTTGTAAGACCTGATCTACATGAGCTAGAT
This sequence comes from Pseudotsuga menziesii, assembly GCA_001517045.1. NCBI lineage: Eukaryota > Viridiplantae > Streptophyta > Pinopsida > Pinales > Pinaceae > Pseudotsuga > Pseudotsuga menziesii. The sequence goes on along the minus strand of LPNX011160164.1, from coordinate 183,798 downwards.
GGGATTGCCAAGTTTTAATGTAGATAAATATGTCATCAAAAAATACTAGGACACAGTTATGCATAACAGCTTTAGATATTATGTTCACGAGACTTTGGAAGGAAAATGGTGAATTGCAAAAGCCAGAGGACATCACCAAGAACTCATGATGGCCTTCATGAGTGTGAAAATAATTTTTTGGAATTATCCTCCTCTTCCATGCAAATTTGATCGTAGCCTAAGTGTAGATCAAGTTTGGTAAAGAATCATTTGAACACCCTTGTGAAATTAACCATTATGTTTCAAACAATAAGTATTCAAAATAGATATGATAGTATAAATAATTTATACAAATAATAATAAAATATAATATGAGAAAATGTGAGGTATAATTACAAGATACAATGCTAGTGTTGTGTGTGTGGCACTTGTGAACCTATTCACAAAAGGTTATTCTCTTTAGTTAATTATTAATTATTAATGATTATTATTTATTATTATTATAATATTGTATGTGTGTACATTGTTTTCCCCTTGAAATTTTTTTTCTCCTCAAAACATATATATATATAATCATGTCTTAAATTGTCTCCTCAAATTCTTGTGTTCTTGTAGTTGTGACAAATGATGATATGAGATGATACGACATTTGAATCCCTAAGTAGAATTGTTGCATCATCTATGGATTAATCTGTCTCAAGTTGAACTTCATTGGAACTTTTTGTTGGTCAATTCTTTTGATGGAACTTCTCAATTTTTGCTTCCACACACGTTGATTTGTATCTGTTCTTTTTCAAAATTGTAGTTCGCCTGTCTATAAGAAGAACATTGGTTATATTCCTTTTGACATTGTCATTGGCCACATTGACTCTTGTGATTTGATGATGATAAAGAATCCTAGTCTCTTGTGTATTGTTTGTGGAGCTTCCATCTTTTGATACTTGTAAGGATTTATCTATTGATTAGATTCAATGTAAATATCCTTTTGATCTTGGACATTCCTTGGATCTGTATTGGTTCTTTTTTCCAAATCTAAGACTTTCACACGAAATGTTCATTTATTTCAATTGTATTTGTCATTGTTCCTTGGTCAACCAATGATTCCTTGCAAACAAGGTGATATAGCTCTTCTTGTAATTTTGGTTTCTTATCCCACTTTAGACTTTTAATTTGTGTAAGTAGATCTTGATTATTTCTCCTTAAATATAAAAGTTCTTCATTATTTTCTGATTTGTCGAATTTATTTTTATTCTAGATTCTCCATTTATTCATCTCATAGTATTTTAATTTGTTTAAGTAACCTTTTATTAAGGCTTCTTAGGGAATATTTTTCTTCATCTTTTTATGATAAACTTTTGTTGAGACTCTCCTTGATATCTTGATTCTCTTATTCTAACTTTTGATTACGCTGCTTTGTATCTTTTGTCTTCCTAATTTTCACAAATAGCTTTTGACTGTGATATTTTAGGTAAGAAATTTCAACATCTTTTTCTAATAATTCCTCAATAAGTATATCCCAAGATCTGTATATCTGTGTTGTTGTTTCATTGCTTCATCTTCTTCTTTTTTTAAGTTGTAATGCATATTCCTGCATATATGTGTCACCTCCATATTCTTTTATTTTAAAGAATCTTATACAATAGTGGCAAAAACCTCTTTGAACTTCTATGATCCACCCACTTTTGGCACCTCTTCCACAAAAGTGACATTTGGTCACAAAAAAAAATAATTTGTGAAAGTCAAGATTCCTAGTTTTACTTATTTCTTGGCATGCCTTCATCTTTGCTTCATACTATACCTATATAGGATATAATTTTTAGGTATAATCTTCACTTTACTTGAAAGCACTCCTTACCTATTATATTTTTAATTTTTAGGTATAATCTTCTCTTTACTTGAAAGCACTCCTTACCTATTCTATTTTTAATTACTTTTAGGTGATTTTCTTTTTAATTACTTCTTTTTCACTTTTGAGTTACAACTTTTACACCTTATTCAAGATACCTAAAAGTATATCACTTTTAGGTGATTTTCTTTTTAATTACTTCTTTTTCACTTTTGAGTAACAACTTTTTAACACCTTATTCAAGATACCAATATTTTCAATTATTTACTTTTAAATAAATTGATTTTGACTTTATTTATATGCCAATAGATAATAATTTTCTTGAATTGAACTTTTTGAGGTACACTTAAAGAAATTGGAAGCATTCAATTATTATTACATTTTTTTACCATGTACATAGAATTTCACTTTACATATGTCCAATATGGAATATTTTTATTCTTTGTATTTTTCTTATTATGGAAATAAACATTTGATCACCAACCAAGAGTAACTTTCTTCTTATTCTTCCTTTTTACTCTTCTTTCGTTTTCACTTTTTTATCTCTTTCTTCTTCTTTTTCTATCAATAAATTTCTCATAAAAATAAATTTGACCACAAGCCAATGGATGAAATCAGTAAAACACTTTGATACGAATGAAATCAACCAATCTAATTCAAACATTAAATATACAAAACATATATGGTAGTATAAAAGAATCCATACAAATATGACTAAAATATAATATGAGAAAATGCGAGATATGATTACGAGATACAATGAGAGTGTCATATATATGTGTGTGTGTATACATATACATACATATACATACATACACACACACACACACACAGATTTTCTTAACTATTCACAAAGGGTTGCTCCCCTTAGCTTATTATTATTATTATTATTATTATTTGTGTGCAATGCACCTTGAGTTGATCTTAAAGGTGATCAATGACAGTAATTTGAAACTTACCATTGGTGATCAGCTTGTTCAAATCACAAAAATTAGGACACATGTGCCAAGTGCCTTCTTCCTTCGGGACCATAATAATTGGGAAAGAATAACGGGTGGTATTGGGGCGGATGACATCAACAACTAACAACTCATGAACGATCTTTTCAATTTCATTTTTTTGGGAAAAAGAATGGAAATATGGGCATACGTTGGGTGGGAGACTGTCAAGTATGAGTGGAGTGGAATGATCATTCTCATCGTGGGAAGGGAGTATCCCTTTGGAAGTGTCAAAGTTGGATTGGTGTTTGTCCAATACTAACTACATGTTAGAAGGCCTTGGGTTGAGAAGGGGTCTCAAAATATTGAATGGCATGGAATTGAGCCACAATGCTTGAATGGCCTTAATTCATAAGGTTTTCCATACAATGCGAGATTATAATCTTTGGAAATTCCTTTGAGAATGTAGTTATGCCTTTCCTATTGAAAATTCATGTATAAGGCACTAAAAACCATATTGATAAAGCCTAATGTAGCTATGCCTTACATTTTGAAAACTCATGTATATCACACCAAGTATACATGAGTTTGGTAAGCTACATTAGGCTTTATCAACTTTGAAAACTTTAGCTATGCCTAATGTTCATAACCATTCAACACCCAAGACAATATCACAACCACCCATTTTAATTGCAAACGTGTGGGTTTTGAGTGAATAATCACCCATTTGAAGTTGTACATTTTCACAAAGACTACCACATTTCATAGGTCCTCTATTTTCAATTATGATTTGGGATTTCATCATAGTATGGATATAGTAGTGTGTTTATTGGGATATCCGGCGATGAATAAAGTTATGTGTGCTACCATTATCAATTAAGACAATGCTTTTGCAATGTTTGGGGTATCTAATCAATTTGAGGGTTTGGGGAGTAGAAAGACTAGTCAAGGCATGCAAATTGATTTAGGGTTCATCCTCTTGCAGATCAGGTTGAGGAATGTCTTCCATAGGTGGATGAAAAACCTTATAGGTGCTAGCATCAACTTCCTCATCAGAAATGTCCTATGAATGAACATTGAGAGTTTTTTCTTCTTACATTTATGGCTAGGGGAATATTTATCATCACAATTGTAGCAGATACCTTTGAGTTGAAACTCCACCATTTCAGCTCAAGTTAACTTTTGGATCTTGAGAGTGGAGAGATCATAGTGGAAAGGGATACAGAATAAATGATGTTTTTTTATTTGAGCATTCATCACCTTTTGGGATTATATATCTCTTTGAGTGGCATCCAACCAAGTAGTAGGATGAGCCATTAAGATATGTGCACATATATATTCTTTAAAACCATTGGTGAAACATTCATTGTAAAAAGTGTTGGACGTGCCTTTGGTGTAGATGTTTTGCTACTCAAAATATGAGATGAAATTTTCAAATGTGCCTAATTGTTTGAGGTTGGTCAATTTCCCCAAATAATGAGTATCTATTTCAAAATGTTCATAAATATATTAAACAAATTGTTTCCAAACAATATAACAATTGTAGGATTTCTTGTGCCATTGCCACCATCACCAATATTCAAGATCTGAATATAAGACGCCCACTTGAAGTTTCATCATATAATTTTTGATTCCATACAAGGAAACATAATGTTCCATCTAAGTAAGTCATCATGTGGTGTTTAACCCATCGAATTTTGTGAGATCAAATTTAGAAAGTATGTGCCACATTTGAGTCATGGAACCATGAATAAACATAGTGGAGTGAGGCCTAGTGGGATTGGATGATTAATCTCCTTCCTTTCTGGAAGGCTGGTTTTGATTTGGGCATCCTGAAGATGATGAAGGAAAGAGTTTCATGAAGTGGGTTATCTAGTCATAAAGTAACTCTAATTTGGTAAGCTTTCCATAAATGTCATCAAGATTTTGCTGAGTATAGGAATGGTTGTGGTCTACTTATGTTCCAACCCACCATATAGTGTTTCCACTTGGGAAAATTTGTGGGAGAGCTCACCTCCTCAAGTGTCATCCATGGGGAAAATGGGTCCACAAAAAGAGGTATGAAAGAGTGGTACCAATGAAATTAGTTAAGTGTAATTATTTTGTTGAGATGGGTTGGAAATAAGGGTGGGAAGATGTGGATCCATGGAAAAGGTTATTAGAGAGTGGTACCAATGCGATCAACACAATGTAAGAATTGTGTTGAGACGGGCTGGAAATAAGGGTGTAGGTGGAGTCCTAATACCACCCAAATATTGTTGAGCTGACATCCCAAATTCTTAATACTACAAATTATGTAGGAATTTCACAGACTCGTTATAAAGGACAAGGTTTCCAGGGTCCTAAGGGGATGAAGTGCCATGTGATATAACTCTATGATATATGTGCATGGTCTAACAATAGTAGTTTTAGGGAATTAACTAAGGAGACTCGACTTTTCCCTTAGCCGTACTACTCAACTACCCAAGTACTAGAGAGTAATTTTCCTAAGTGTTGTGTTTGGTGCCACTACAACAACAAGACAATTGATTGGAGTATCTAAAGCTGGTTTTGGGTCACCCAAGGGACTTTCGAGATACCTTAGGGTACATGGAAGTGAAATTATATATATAGGTGTTGTTTGATGTGGTACTAATCAAAGGGGTACCAATAAGGGTTACACGGGTGTCCAACATGGTGAAACCTCTTGTATTTCCTATGTGTAATCTTCCCAAACAACCTATTTACTTGTTAAACTTCATCTCACTATGTTATTTATAAACGATGGAGCACATTTCCAACTTAAAAAAAATCTATTATTTTTTCTAAATAAAGTGCTCTAATACTAGAAGTTATGCACCTTAGTAGCATAATGGAAATTCATAACAAAAATAATAAAATAAAGCAAGAGTTTAGAATGAAAACGGACAAAATTACCATGAGTACAATAGACAATTGTGGATAACCAAATGTCAAAATAAAAATACCTTTAGTGATGAAATCAATATTCACTTTCATCTTCGAGGGGGTACTCTCCAGATAAGTAGAGATCCATTACAATATACTTCACAAGACATCTTACTACATTGCTTCTACTCATTTATGTAGTTTCTAATGAAAGAACTTTCTAGTAGAAAAAACCTTAGAGTAAGTCCTTTTACAAATATTGTTTTCACACTATATCTACTAATTGACCTTATTTAATATATATGACCTCAATACATAGCAACATATCTATTTAAGGGGGTTATGATATGACCCTAACATAAAGGTGAAAGGTTTGCCCCCCAGTGAGGTTTTGTTCCTTATTTTATTTAAGTAACACCATAATCATCATTATCATTATTTATTATTATGTAATTTCTATTTCTCTATCATATATTCATTATATCATCTCCCTCTTCAAGATGTTTTGTCCTCAAATTAACTTCATCTAAAAAAAGACTATGTCTTTGTTCTTGCTACATGTGATACTTTCACTTGATGCTTTGTTCTTGGTTCTATAAGGGTTGAAGAGATGAAACAATGCAATCTTTGAAGTGTTAAACATACTTGTTGCAATGTATAAGGATCGATCCATCCCAAGTTGATCTTCATTGGGACTTTTTGTTGGTTAGTCAAGGTTAAGAAACTTCTCATCTTATGTTTTCAAGCAAAGTATTGATTTTGCTCCCACTCAATTTTAGAATTTGTGATTACTTTAAATGTATGAAGAATGTTGTTTTTGTTCATATTGATCTTGATGACTATTGTGATTTGGATGGTAATAACATTTTATTATACCCCATGTTTTGATTTCATTGTTGGAACATTAATCTTCTGTCACTTCCAATGATTTATCAATTGATAACATTCCAACATGATCATAATTTTGATTTATGATACCGCTTGGATTTGTATTGGTTCATCTCTCTAGGTCTACATTCACATTTAACAATTTCTCGGTCATTGCTTCTTTCTCAATCAATGACTCCTCGTTGATAAGTTGTTCTAACTTTTCTTCTAGTGATTTTTTCCTCATTCTTCAACATCATGACTTATGCAACCAAGATTTGATTGTAATTCTTTACAGAATAAATCATTTCTTCTTTATTTTATTATTAGTTTTTGTTGAATATTTTCTTGAAATTTTTTATTTTGATGTTGAGATCTTTCATGGAATCTTAAATATTTGGCGACTTCATTGTTTTAATTTATCAACTTCTATATTGAAGTCCTTAAATTAATGTGTTAAAGGTTATTTAAGATGAATCACTATGTTTTATTATTTTTTCATTTTAATTAGACATGTTCAGACTAATATGAATGTGCCCTTGTTTTGTCAATTCTCGTAATCTCATCCGCTTAAGGTGTGGATTTTGTTTGCTAGGAAACTCAATTTCAATATCCTTATGGTGACTTAGTTGGGAGGAGACACCCAAAAATCCAACAATGTTAAGGGTTGGTGCGGTCGAGGTCGGGTGCGATCCCTAGATGATTTTGACGACTTAGTTGCCCTCAAGTTATGGTTTCTTAGCCAATGTAGAAATGCACTGGCCCCAATTGATAGGTATTTCTAACAAAAAAAATGTGCCATTGTTTTTCTTATAATTTTCTTTGTTATATTTGATAATATTAAGTATGCAAACATCCACGAACTATTTTTGCTCATTTAATAATTTGGCTTTAAAGTGATAATATTCATTTAATTTGAAGATGTGTAAAAGTTACATATTATTTTTTCTCATAACATCTAGTCGTCGTAGTTTAAATATTTTATGATTTAGATCTATGTTAAACCATCATAGATTCATCTGAAATCCGGATTTACCAAGCATATCCTTTCTGGTAGATAAATGGATTTATGTTGCATTTAATTGTATATAGCTTTGTTGCACCGAGAGTAGTGAGGTGCTCTACAATCTAGTTTGGGGGATATGGTGCCACGTAACGTAGCATTATGTTAATAAAAATGAAAAAGTAATTAAAAAAGAATGTCTACTCATAAAATAAATAAAAAAGTAAAACCAAATAAAAAGTTAAAAAAAAATATTACAACTCAAGAAATTGGATCCATCTCCATGCTTGGTGGATCTTCCTTTAAGATGGATCTATACAAGTCAAATTACATTTAAGTTTATTGAATATGAATAATAATTCCAACATGTTATTCTTTTGCGATGTGGGTTATAGTTGCCACATCAACTTTATCCATGTTAATTTTCTTTATCTTTTAAGAAATTGACAAAAATACATGAAATTGCAAATATAAATTGGTGAGAATGCACAATCTACATAGATATTTGAGATCTATAGAAATATTTGAGGGCGTTGATTATTCAAACATGCAATTTCAATAATGCAAATTTACAACTTGACCAAATTTTTAGCATAGAAGAGGAGCATTCTACAGTCCACTAGGAGGAGATGTGTAACTCCTTGCGTGCTCTTCCTAGAGCCGACATGTATCCTCTATAAAAAATAACATGTTATCTCAACTTAGATTTACAATTTTTAAGATGGAATATAAATAAAGCTACACAAATTAGACAAATTAAAACCATAAACATTGCATTACACACTTCCTCAAAGTTTCCATAAAATGGGGTTTGCACTTATTTAAAATACTTAGAACTACATATAAATAAAACTAGACGAAATAGATAAATCATAATCATAAGCATTGCATTACACACTTCATTTCATTTTTAAAAAAAGTTTGCAACTCAAGAGATTTGATCCCTCTCGACTCTTGATAAACTACACAAATTAAATAAATTAAAACCATAAACATTGCATTACACAATTCATTTCCTTTCTAAAAAACGTTTGAAACTCAAAAGGTTAGATCCCTATAGACCCTTGATAGATCCCTTTTAAAATGGATTTACACTGATTATAACCAAATTCAAATTAATAAACAAATTGAACTTCATTTTTTTGGGCAAAAGAATGGAAATATTGGCATACGTTGGGTGGGAGACTGTCAAGTATGAGTGGAATGGAATGATCATGCTCATCGTGGGAAGGGAGTATCCCTTTGGAGGTGTCAAAGATGGATTGGTGTTTGTCCAATACTAACTACATGTTATAAGGAATGGGCTGAGAAGGGGTCTCAAAATCTTGAATGACATGGAATTGATCCACAATTCTTGAATGGCCTTTTTTCGTAAGGTTTTCCCTACAATGCGAGCTTATAATCTTTGGAAATTCCTTTGAGAGTGTAGTTATGCATTTCCTATTGAAAATTCATGTATAAGGCACTAAAAACCATATTGATAAATTATGATGTAGTTATGCCCTACCTATTGAAAACCCATGTATAAGGCACCAAAATCCATGGTGATAAGACCTAATGTTCATAACCATTCAACACCCAAGGAAATATCACAACCACACATTTTAATAGCAAACATGTGGGTTTTGAGTGAATAATCACCCATTTGAAGCTATACATTTTCACATACTACCACATTTCATAGCTCCTCCATTTACAATTATGATTTGGGAGTTGATCATAGTATGGATATAGTAGTGTGTTTCTTGGGCTAGCCAGCGATGAATAAACTTATGTGTGCTACCATTATCAATTAAGACAATGATTTTGCGATGTTTGAGGTATCTAATCAATTTGAGGGTTTAGGGAGTAGAAATACTAGTCAAGGCATGCAAATTGACCTAGGGTTCCTCCTCTTGCAGATCAGGTTGAGGAATGTCTCCCATAGGTGGATGAAGAACCTTATGGGTGCTAGCATCAACTTCCTCATCATCAATGTCCTATGAATGAACATTAAGAGTTTTTTCTTCTTACATTTATGGCTAGGGGAATATTTATCATCACAATTGTAGCAAATACCTTTGAGTTGGAACTCAACCATTTCAGCTCAAGTTAAATTTTGTATCTTGAGAGTGGAGAGGAAGTGGAGAGATCATAGTGGAAGGGAAAGTAGGTGGAAAGGGATGCAGAATAAACGAGGCATTTTTTATTTGAGGAATCATCACCTTTTGGGATTCTCTATCTCTTTGAGTGGCATCCAACCAAGTAGTAGGATGAGCCATTAATACATGTGCACATATGTCTTCTTTCAAACCATTGGTTAAACATTCATTGTAAAAAGTGTTGTACATGCCTTTGGTGTAGATGTTTTGCGACTCAAAAAATGAGATGAAATTTTCAAATGTGCCTAATTGTTTGAGTTTGTTCAATTTCCCCAAATATTGAGTATCTATTTCAAAATGTTCATAAATATCTTAAACAAATTGTGTCCAAGCAATATAAAACTTGTAGGATTTCTTGTGTCATTGCCACCATCACCAATGTGTAGTATCTGAATATAAGACACCCACTTGAAGTTTCATCATATAATTTATGATGCCATACAAGGAAACGTAATGTTCCATCTAAGTCAGTCATCATGTGGTGTTTAACTCATTGAATTTGGTGAGATAAAATTTAAAATTGTGTGCCACATTTGAGTCATGGAACCATGAACACGCAGAGTGGAGTGAGGCCCATTGGGATTGGATGATTAAGCTCCTTCCTTGTGGGAAGGCTCGATTGGATTTGGGTATCCTAAATATGATGAAGGAAAGAGTTTCATGAAGTGGGTTATCTATTCATAGAGTAACTCTAATTCGGTAAACTTTCCATGAATGTCATCAATATTTTGTTGAGTAGAGGACCGGTTGTAGTCTACTTTTGTTCCAACCCACCATATAGTGTTTCCACTTGGAAAATTTTGTGGGAGAGCTCACCTCCTCAAGTGTTACCCATAGTGGAAATGGGTCCAAAAAAAGAGGTATGAAAGAGTGGTGCCAATGCAATTAGTTAAGTGTGAGGATTTTGTTGAGATGGGTTGGAAATACGGGTGGGAAGATGTGGGTCCATGGAAAAGGTTATTGGAGAGTGGTACCAATGCAATCAACACAATGTAAGAATTGTGTTGAGATAGACTTGAAATAAGGGTGTAGGTGTATTTGTAATACCACCCAAATATTATTGTGCTAACATAATTCCCAAATTATTAATGCTACAAATTATGTAGGAATTTCACAAACTCGTTATAGAGGATGAGGTTTCCAGGGTCCTAAGGGTAATGAAATGCCATGTGATATAACTCTATGATAGATGTGCATGGTCTAACAATAGTTCTCTTAGGGCATTAACTAAGGAGACTCAGATATTCCCTTAGCCGTACTACTCGACTACCCAAGTACTAGAGAGTGATTTTCCTAATGTTGTGCTTGGTGCCACTATAACAACAAGACAATTGATTCGATTATCTAAATTTAGTTTTGGGTCACCCAAGGGACTTTCGAGATACCTTAGGGTATGTGGAAGTGAAATTCTATATATAGGTGTTGTTTGATATCAAAGGGGTACTAATAAGGGTGGCAAGGGTGTCCAACATGGTGAAACCTCTTGTATTTCCTATGTGTAATATTCCCAAACAACCTATTTACTTGTTAAACTTAATATCACTGTGTTATTTATAGACACTGGAACACATCTCCAACTTAAAAAAAAATTAAAAAAATTTAAAAAAAAAACTATTTTTTTGCTAAAGAAAGATCTCTAATACCATATGTTATGCACCTTATTAGCATAATGGAAATTCAAAACAAAAATAATAAAATAAAGCAAGATTTTAGAATGAAAAGGGACAAAATTACCACAAGTACAATAGATGATTGTGGATAACCAAATGTCACAATAAAAATACCTTTATTGATGAAAGCAATATTCACTTTCATCTTTGAGGGTGGTAGTTTCTAGATAAGTAGAGCTCCATTACAATATATTTCACAAGACATCTTATTACATTGCTTCTACTCAATTATATAGTTTCTGATGAAATAACTTTCTAGTAGGAAAAACCTTCTCGTAACTCTTCTTACAAATACTTTTGTCACACTATATCTACTTATTGACCTTATTTAATATATATGACCTCAATACATAGCAACATATCTATTTAAGGGGGTTATGATATGACACTAACAGAAAGGTGAAATATTGTGTCACCATAATCATCAGTATCATTACTTATTATTATGGAATGTCTATTTATCTATCATATATCCATTATATCATCTCCCTCTTCAAGATGCTTTGTCCTCAAATTAGCTTCATCTAAAAAAGACTATGTCTTTGTTCTTGCTACATCTAATACTTTCACTTGATGCTTTGTTCTTGGTTCTATAAGGGTTGAAGAAATGAAACAATGCAGTCTTTGAAGTGTTAAACATACTTGTTGCAATGTGATCCATCCCAAGTCGATCTTCATTGGGACTTTTTGTTGGTTAGTTAAGTTTAAGAAATTTCTCATCTTATGTTTTCAAGCAAAGTATTGATTTTCTCCCACTCAATTTTAGAATTTTTTATTACTCTAAATGTATGAAGAACGTTGTTTTTGTTCATATTGATCTTGTAATTGATCTTGATGACTATTGTGATTCGGATGATAATAAGGTATTATTATACCCCATGTTTTGATTTCATTGTTGGAACATTAATCTTTTGTCATTCCAATGATTTATCAATGGATAACATTCCAACATCAGCATAATTTTGATTTATTATATCACTTGGATTTGCATTGGTTCATTTCTCTAGGTCTACATTCACATCTAACGATTTCTCAGACATTGCTCCTTGCTCAATCAATGACTCCTCTTTGATAATTTGCTTTTACTTTTCTTCAAGTGATTTTTTTCTCATTCTTCAACATCATGACTTATGTAACCAAGCTTTGATTATAATTCTTTACATAATAAATCATTTCTTCTTTATTTTATTATTATTTTTGTTGAATATTTCTCTAAAAATTTGATTTTGATGTTGAGATCTTTCATGGAATCTTAAATATTTGGCGACTTCATTATTTTTATTTATCAACTTCTATATTGAAGCCCTTAAATTAATGAGTAAACTGTTCTTTAAGATAAATAGCTGTGTTTTTTTGTTTTTTATATTTTAATTAGACATGTTCGGACTAATATGAATGTTCCCTTGTTTTGTCAATTCCCGCAAGCTCACCCGGTTAATGTGTGGATTTCATTTGCTAGGTGACTCGATTTCAATACCCTTATGGTGAATTAGTTGGGAGGAGACACCCAAAAATCCAACAATGTTAAGGGTTGGTGCGACCGAGGTCGAGTGCAATCCTTGGGTGATTTAATGACTTAGATGCCCTCAGGTTACGGTTTCTTAGCCAATGTTGAAATGCACCGACTCCAAGTGACAGGTATTTCTAACAGAAAAAAAATAAAATAAAAAATGTGTCATTGTTTTTCATATATTTTTCTTTGTTATATTTGATAATATTAAGTATGTAAACGTCCACGAACTATTTTTGCTCATTCAATAATTTGGCTTTAAAGTGATAATCTTTATTTAATTTCAAGATGTGTAAAATTTACATATTTGTTTTTCTCAAAACATCTAGTCGTGGTAGTTTAAATATTTTATGATTTAGATCTATATCAAACCATCATTGATTCATCTAAAATCCAGATTTACCAAGCATATCCTCTCTGGTAGATAAATAGATTTATGTTGCTTTTAATTGTTTATAGCTTTGTTGCACTAAGAGTAGACTTGAGGTGCTCTACAATCCACTTTATTAGATTATGGCAGGAAGATCTTGGGCCAAAAATGGTATTCACATAAATTGCACAAGAGAAATAAGAGAAGAATATTTGAAAAACAATATGAGAAATCTTCCATTAATTTAGTATTCACATTATGGGTGAATATATAATACAACATCAATGAATAATTCGAATAACTACTCAGGTAGTTGAATATACCAACCTAGACTGACTCTAGAGCTAACTAGGAGCAAGAAAACCACCATAATAGCTAACTAGTGCAACTGCAGATCATCAAAACAGTTAATAACCAGTTACAATCAGTTAACTGAAGGGGGTAGTTGAGCAAAGGCATTGATATTCCCATCAATCATGCAAACTGGAGCTATAGACACTGGGACTGATCTAACTTATGGGGATTGGAGTTTAACTGAGGATAATTAATGACCTACTCGGGTGAACTGTTGGACACTGTCGGTGGCACTCCAAGATCAATCATGCAAACTGGAGCTATAGACACTGGGACTGATCTAACTTATGGGGATTGGAGTTTAACTGAGGATAATTAATGACCTACTCGGGTGAACTGTTGGACACTGTCGGTGGCACTCCAAGATCAATCATGCAAACTGGAGCTATAGACACTGGGACTGATCTAACTTATGGGGATTGGAGTTTAACTGAGGATAATTAATGACCTACTCGGGTGAACTGTTGGACACTGTCGGTGGCACTCCAAGATCAATCATGCAAACTGGAGCTATAGACACTGGGACTGATCTAACTTATGGGGATTGGAGTTTAACTGAGGATAATTAATGACCTACTCGGGTGAACTGTTGGACACTGTCGGTGGCACTCCAAGATCAATCATGCAAACTGGAGCTATAGACACTGGGACTGATCTAACTTATGGGGATTGGAGTTTAACTGAGGATAATTAATGACCTACTCGGGTGAACTGTTGGACACTGTCGGTGGCACTCCAAGATCAATCATGCAAACTGGAGCTATAGACACTGGGACTGATCTAACTTATGGGGATTGGAGTTTAACTGAGGATAATTAATGACCTACTCGGGTGAACTGTTGGACACTGTCGGTGGCACTCCAAGATCAATCATGCAAACTGGAGCTATAGACACTGGGACTGATCTAACTTATGGGGATTGGAGTTTAACTGAGGATAATTAATGACCTACTCGGGTGAACTGTTGGACACTGTCTGTGGCACTCCAAGTGGGTTACTATAAAATAGGGATTGATCCCTGGCACTCCAAAATGCATGCAGATAGGTGCAGTAAGTTTCACATGTCCACTAGTCATGTCCCCCATGCACTGGTGAAGTGATCAGACCTCCTAAGCTAGGGAAATTAAACAAATAGACTTTATGTGGTAAAAGGAGACAAAGGGAGGATTAATAATAATCCTAACACCCCCATTTAATCCTAAGGTGGACTACCTGGGCCCTGGTAACTAAGACCAAAAGGTCACCCATTACAATATAATGCAAAAATTATTTGTCCATGAAAAAATGAGGGAAAAGGAAAAACCGCATGGGGAAAATCCTTCCTAAAAAGTGGACATGGCACAGAAATTAAATGAATATCTTCACTTTCTCTTTTTTCTTCACTTGAATAAGCTGGATGTACTGCATCTTGGTGAAAAACTTTTTAGATTTTTTGTAGATTCCTTGATCATGTATCAGTCTTTCAATGCTGTGTAGACAAAAAGCATGAGGAGAAGCCCCTTGTAGCTCATCTTCTGGTGATGAAGGAGAAACATATTAAATGCTTCTTGATGTGACAACATAAAATATCATATCTGAACATAAAATTAGACATGGAAAAGAGATATGTGCAATCATCTCCTAACAAAAGAACATCAATGAAATCAGCAAGCTCAATTTCTAGTGTAGCTGCATAATGGTGAACACGGTAATGAACCTTTTTCCCAAAATGATGTGAAACCTTTCTAATTTTTTAATAGAGCTTATGAGGCTCTGATATATCATAAATTAATTCATACGGAGCAGCAAGCAACCAAGGTATAGTGGCTCCAAAATCTGGTTGAGTCACAGTAGGAAAACTAGGTGCAACTAGTCTACATTGACAATTGGGCAAATCTAGTGAGCAAAAGGATCTAAAATTCGAACTAATAATGTTATATCAGACCCAATTTTTTTTAATAGCATCCCAATTATATTCAATGATAAGGAAAACCAACCAATTACATAAAACAAATGCATGATAACAACTTTCACCAGTGATACAGTACAGGAAACCATGAAATTGTCTAGTTTACCAACTAAGGAGTTTGGGAGTTGTAGGGTCTTCTGACTATCAAATGGATGGGATTTAGGTGTCATAACCTGCATATCATCCTGCAAACCATATTCTAAACAGAGAAAGAATAATCTGAATGGATTTTGAAGGATTCAGATGAAGACAAGTCAGAAACTAGTGGTAAAAAACTAGTATTGAGAGGAGATGGCTCTGGGAGACCTATAGGTATTTTTTCAAGGGGAGGAAAATATATTTCTAATTCGGATATATCAGAATGAGTATCAAAATTACATACATCATAAACATACCTTATTCTAGCAACCAATGCATGAGCATCATTACCTTCGAATTGCATAGTGTCATAGTTCCCCTGGGGATCAACGGATTTTTCCCTTCTTACAAAATCTGGTACATCAATGTTGTTTCTTTCGAGAAACTTACTCATGATGTCCATTTTATATTTAAAGCAAGAATTTTCATTGTGAGAAGATTTGTTGCAATATGTACACTGAGATCTTCCTTTCTTGTCACCTTTCTTCTTGAAATTCGAGCCTTTATCAGTATAGTTAGAACCTTCACCTTCGGAGTATGACTTTAGTTTTTTCCCCTTCACTTTTAGCTTTCCTTTGGACTTGAGATTCTTGCTTCCAAGAGCAGCAAGCGCATGATCCTTTGAGGTTCTGAGAGTCCCCATTTGAATCAAATTGATCTTCTCTTGAGTCAGAGAATCTATGAATGCATCCAAGGATGGCATCCTCCAATTTCGAATTGCAAGCTTAGTAGCATAGAATGTTGACACAAAAACTAAGTATTCCGGACCCAGCTTCGAGAGGATTAACTGATCTTCTTCCTTCTCAATCCCACACTACTTGAGCAAAATTACTAGTGACTTAAACTTGGTGATGAATTCCTCAATGAATTCACTTGGTCTCAATGAGATCAAGTCATTCTCCAATTGATGTCCTATAAGATCATCTTTCTTTTCGAAGAGGGATTCAAGTTTGATCTACGCTTCATTAGGGCCTGCCAAGCCATCAAGATGGAAAAGAAGTTCTGGAAAGAGAGAGAGAGAGAGAGAGCAAGCCATAAGCTTCATCCTTCTTGTTATGCCACCTTGCTTTCTCAAAACCTGCATTAGGCTCGATTTCTAAGGCCATAGTAACTATGTAGAGACCTTTGCTTCTCAATATTTCCATTCATAATAATTGAATGAAGTCAAGGTTACTATATTAGATAGATCCATGCTCTACTGCTACGCTTCTGGTGAGAGAACTGAATACTTGCACAAAAACTAGAAAGAGAATTTGTGTAAGATGAATCAGCCTTTATTTCGACAAGGAGCACATTTTCAGTGTCTGTCACACCTGCAGAGACTTCTTTGGACATAATCCAGAGTTAGTAAGGAAAATATTGCGAGATTTATGTGGAAACACAACTGCTTCTGGTGCATCAATGGAAATATCTGAGGGAGATTCTAATAGCCTGACTAGGCTCTGATACCATATTAGATTCTGACAGGAAGATCTTGGGCCAAAAAATGGTCTTCACATAGATTGCACAAGAGAAATAAGAGAAGATTTATTGAAGAACAATATGACAAATCTTCCATTAATTTAGTATTCAAATTATGGGTGAATATATATACAACATCAATGAATAATTTGAATAACTATTTAGGTAGTTGAATCTACCAACCTAGACGGACTCTAGAGCTAACTAGGAGTGAGAAAATCACCATAATAACTAACTAGTGCAACTGCAGATCACCAAAACAGTTAATACCCAGTTAAAATCAGTTACAATTAGTTACAATCAATTAACTAAAGGGGGTAGGCAAGCAAAGGCGTCCATATTCCCATGAATCATGCAAACTGACGCTAGAGACACTCGAAGTGATCTAACTGATGGGGATCAGAGTTTAACTGGGCATAATTAATGACCTATTGGGGTGAACTGTTGGACACTGCTGGTGGCACTTCGAGTGGGTTCCTAAAAAATAGGGATTGATCCCTGAAGCTCTAAAATGCATGCAGATAGGTGTAGTAAGTGGCAGATGTCCACTAGTCATGTCCCCCATGCACTGGTGAAGTGATGAGACCTCATAAGCCAGGGAAATTAAACAAATAGCCTTTATGTGGTAAAAGGAGACAAAGGGAGGATTAATAGTAAACCTAACACACTTTGAGTGGGATGTTATCACTTAACGTAACATTATGCTACTAAAAATGAAAAAGTATTTAAAAAATCATGTCTACTCATAAAATTAAAAAAAGTAAAACCAAATAAAAAGTAAAAAAATATTACAGCTCAAGAAATTGGATCCCTATGGATGCTTGGTGGATCTGCCTTTAAGATGGATCTATACCGGTCAAATTACATTTAATTTTATGTAATATGAATAATAATCCCAACATGTTATTCTTTTGTGATGTGGGGTATAGTTGACACATCAACTTTATCCATGTTAATTTTCTTTATCTTTTAAGAAATTGACAAAAATACATGAAATTGCAAATATAAATTGTTGAGAATGCACAATCTACATAAATATTTGACAAAAATACATGGAATTGCAAATATAAATTGTTGAGAATGCACAATCTACATAAATATTTGAGATCTATAGAGATATTTGAGAGTGTTGATTATTCAACATGCAATTTCAATAATGAAAGTTTGCAACTTGGCCAAAAATGTTGCATAGAAGAGGAGCATTCTACAGTCCACTAGGAGGAGATGTGTAACACCTTTAGTGCTCTTCCTAGAGCTGACATGTGTCCTCTATAAAAAATAATAAAATATTATAAAAAAATAACATATTGACTCAACCTAGATTTAAAATATTTAAGACAACATATAAATAAAACTACACAAACTAGATAAATTAAAACCCTAAACATTGCATTAAACAAGGATTTCTGGAGCTTAGATTATGTTATTTTCTATTTTGGCATGACTTTTTTCAATTGTTACCAATTTTGTTCGAGAGAAGGGATTTCAACAGCTCCTTTGTCTATGACGACAATGATAATTGTCCATGTGGCTGATTTCTCGTCAATCGTCTGAATGGGTGCGCTGCTCCTTTAATGGAACTTGTCATATTTTAATTTTTGAATTTGTTTGTCTCCCAAAATTATGGTTTGTGTCTCAGAGCAGTGGCAGTAATGGCGTCAGAGCAAAACAACTATTGTCGGTTCTTAGGGTTTGCAATTTAAGAGATTCCTAGGGATGGATAAGGGTTTTTCTTCGCAAATTCTTTGATTTATGTCTCAACGCTTATGGATGTTTTCGATATATTTCTTTTATTTCCTTTTTTCTTTCTGCTATAGTAGAATTTTCTTCAAATTTACATTGAAATAAAAGAAAAAAATACAAAATGAAACAAAGGACTCTTTGTTTGTTTGTTTTTTTAATTGATCAAATGAGTGGACAAAGGTCTATTGGTTCCTTATAAAATAGAATCATGTGTAATTTTGATATTTGATATCTAATAATAACAATGTAATGAGCAATAATTTACTGAAAAACATCTAAAAAAATAAGAGGAAAGTTATATATACTTTCCTTATTTTATTGTTTAAAAAGAGATAGAAACACATAAAAAAAATTATTATAAAAATAAAAAACAATGTTATAATTTTGTAACATGATAATTTATGAAAGTTTATTAATACAATAATATTTAAAAAAACGCATTGTTTTAGGTGTATAATGTGTTACCAAAGCCATACCATCTTTTATTTATTTCAGTAGTTGTAGAATGTATTACAATAATAAATCCAATAGCATAAATAGGTATAATTTCCAATAAAAGTAATAGTTGCAAAGCAACAAATCTTTGTTTTATATTATGTTTTGTTTTGTTTGATTGATAAAGAAATCAAGCCATTATATTCAAAAAGCAAGTGGATATAAGAAAATATTTATTATACCTTATGTAATTTGAGACGGTTGTTTTGCCAAATTAAAATATCAAGATAATATTGTTAATATTACCTTAAATTCAAATCATTAATGTTTTTTTTAAATATATTTTTATTTAATTCATAATAAACCAAAACACATTTTTAAGTGTACTTGTCAAAAAGCAAGTGGATATATAACCACTAACTATTAAAAAAAATATTTATTATACTTTTGAGATAGTTGTTTTGCCAAATTAAAATATCAAAATAATAGTGTCAATATTACCTTAAATTCAAATCATTAATGTTTTTTTTTAAATAATATTTTTATTTAATTCATAATAAACCAAAACACATTTTTAAGTGTACTTGTCAAAAATAACAATAGTTAATATTACTTTAATATTACACACAACAATTTTAATATTTTAAACATGATGACTTGTGCTTATCCATGTAAATTAAGGATTTTGTTTCAATTTAAATTCTTGTTCATATAAGTAAAAGCTAAAATTACTTTGTTGTATAAGAAATTAAACATTAATACTCAACAAATCTATCACATATAGATTGAGAAAGAAAACTAAAATTCATTTTGGATTATTTCTTCGGGGCTTTCCATGGAACAAAGGCCCCAAGCTAAGTTGGATTTCGAATGAAGTTGATATTATATTGTTATTTGAAACTTGGAAGCACTAAGAATCTAAGGTCCCTAACATAGATGGCTTTCTACTTTGGTCAATCTGGAACAAGCGATCCTACCATAGAGGCATTGGGGGTATATCTAGTTACATTAGGAAGAACATCTCCTCCCATGCTAGGATTTATAAAAAAGACCCTTACAACCAGTATATTTGGATAGAGATTACGGACATTAATGATAAAAAAAAACCTACATAGCAATCTGTTATTTTTCCCCTATTAATTCTAACTTCTATAAGAAAAGAAATTTAGATAAAAATTGTCCTTACAATGGTCTAGAGAACGATATTTCTAGCCTAAGGAATGAAGGAAATATCCTCTTAATGGGTGACTTTAATGCTTGAACATCAAGCAACCAAGCTATTCTTCTAAGCAATCATTCCAACCCTAATCCTCTTTGGTTAGACAAAGACCTTACTCTATCTGAAAGGTACAAAAAAAGCTCTAAAGATCTAGGGGATAATTTGTTTGGATCTGAGCTAGCCAAGCTTTGTAGTGCTCAAGATCTCATAATTTGCAACGGTCTAAAGAAGTGGCCCAATTCTAGCAATTTGACATGTATCCATGGGCTTGGTAGTAGCGTGGTGGACTATGTTATTTCCGATATCCCTTTATACAACGAAATAATAAAATTTGACATATTAAATGACCATGACCCTGACTCATATCATAGACCTTTAATTGTAACTCTCAATTTTGTCATGCATAGAGATCCTATAGAAGATAATCCTCATAGCCAAAAAAAACTTGATCTTTGATAGAAATAAAAGTAATCTTTTTCTAAATGAATTAAAAATTAATTTGCTTCCTTTATCGAGTATAGACAACATAGAAGACCTCTATCATAATTTAACCACAACCCTCTCATATTCTATTAACAAGTTCTCAATTGAAGTTTCAAGTAATAAAAGAAATAGCAAAACCAACCCTTGGTATGATAAAGATTGTAAAAGTGCGAGGAAAGAAATTAAGGAGTCTCTTGATGAGTCTCTTAAAACTGACAAGATAAAAATATACAAAGCCCTAACTAAAAGGAAAAAAATGCAATATATTCGTAAAAGACAAGAAAATCTCTTACACCTCTCTAAGGTGGCTCCTAAGAAATTTTGGAGGCAGATTCTAACTAGAAAAACTAAAGATAATAATAGAATTTCTTTACACAAACTGGAATTCCTATCTTAAAAAGCTTTATGGATCCCCGAATGGCATAGATAACTTTGAAACCCTGCTCACAACGGAAGAAGTTTTCTCATTAGACGACATAGATTTTGGGGTTAAGCGTCTAGCAAATGGAAAAGCTAAGGACATCGAAGATTACCAAAAAGAAATCTTAAAAATTGGAGGTCATGTACTCAACCCTCACATCCACAAGCTTTTCAATCAAGCGGTCAAGGAAGGGTTCCCTAAACCTTGGACTCAAAGCCTCATTATCCCTATTTTTAAAAGTGGGGATCCAAACAACCCTTCTAATTACCAGACAATTATGATTGCCCTCTCTTAGCCAAGTTGTACGGTATTATTTTGGAAAAGAAGATCAACTTTTGGATTGAAAGTGAAGGTAAGCGGGCTAAAGGCCAAGCGGGTTTTAGAAGGCAACACTCTACAACGGACCATCTCATTACGCTTAGGATAATTGTGGAGGAGTGTCGTAATGATAAATCCAATCTCTTTTGTTGCTTCGTGGACTTTAGAAAGGCTTTCGATACGGTACCTAGAAATAACCTATGGAATAGATTAGAAGAGCTAAAGTTTCCTTTTGAGTTGAGAGCCACCGCAATAAGGTTATACGAGAATGTCATTTCTAAGTTTAAGACCAACGAGGGGCGGTCGAAAAATATTTAAGTGTAATATGTGAGTTAAACAAGGTCGCCCCCTCTCCCCCACCCTTTTTGGCATTTACATAGATAATCTAGAAGGTTGTTTAGAGGAAGCAGGCTGTGCTGGTACGATCTTAGATGGAATAGTCATCATCCTTCTTTTCTATGCTGACGATATTGTTCTTATGGCAAGGTGTCCATCTGATCTTGATAAGCAACTAAGACTTCTGAAGGATTTCTTCTCTACCATGGGTATGGCTGTTAACACTGACAAAACAAAAATTATGATTATCAAATCCAAGAAGGACACTTACGCTAATTTTGTTTATGATAATAGCAACTTGGAGGAAGTGTATTCTTACAAATACCTAGGAATTGATATTCATCACAAGCTCAACTAGAACTATAGCACTAAGAAAAGAATTAATGGAGGTTGGAAATATTATTTTGGTCTTGAAAATAATTGTAAAGAAGCAAACCTTGTGGCGTGGGATAAAAAGAAGCTCCTCTTTAAAACTTTAGTCATTCCTGTTATCTTGTATGGGTGTTAGGTTTGGGGATGCAACATCTCTAAAGAATCCTGGAGAAATATTGAGCAAATCAAAAAGTGTTTTATAACATATAACCTCAAAATTAAAAGCAATACACCCTACCATATTCTCATTATAGAAGTGGGTATTTCCCCTATTGAGAGCCTAGATATGATTAGGCTCCTGTTATACAAGCACAAAATCAATAACATGGGAGACCGTAGACTTCCTAAACTAGCTTTAAAGTCCAGCCAAAACCACCTAAGGCTCAAGCGAGATTGGTATAAAGATATCAGGGCTTGGTTAAACCGTTAGGAGATCGACGAAAATGTTGCTTTGCAAAATATAAATAACATTAAAAATATTGTCACTTCTAAGTTTAAGGAGAAAATGTGGTGTGAGAAAGATTTAGAGGATAAAAGAAAATTAAGGTATTATACGGAGGTCATCAACCCTACTCTAGAAGATCAAAAGTATTTCTCAGTTTTTACTAGTTCAAAAAAAAAAATAATATAGCCAAGATAAGAATGAACTCTCATGAGCTTCATAGTGAAACTAGTCATTGGGCAGTTCCTAAAACACCATGGGTAGAAAGGATCTGCCATCTCTATGAGAATATGAACATTGAGGATGAAAAACTCCTCATAGAATGCCCTGCTTACACCCACATTAAATCTCAGTTTGATAATCTTTGTTGTAATCCCGACCTTCCTAGCCTTTTAACTTGTTAAAAATATAGTGAGCTCGAGACACTTATCTCCAAGCTCTTTGAGCATAGAAATACAATTTTAAAACAAACTAAATATTTCATTTCTTTGGGTCCAATAGACTAAAGTTTGGTCTGAGTGGACGGTAACCACCACCACCACCATCATCATCATCATAAAACTTTACCACATAATATTATTAAGTACATTATATGAAAACTATTGATTTGAAATATAAATTAATAACACTTATTTAAACAAGTGAAATTAGCAGCAAAGCTGCTTATACCTGCCCTAAGAAATGGTTTAATTTAATAATTTAAAAAAGTTTTAATTTAATAGTTTTACATACCTAGGTTTAATTTAATAATTTAAAAATGTTATAATTTAATAGTTATTTATAACCCGAATTTAATCTCAAAATTTAGAAATGTTTCCATCTAATAGTTATATATAGGCCAAAGTTAAAGTTAAAGTTTGACATGAAAATAATTGGATAATAACTAAGAAGTCATAAGAAAATGTCATTGTCATTTAGAAAAATCAAAATTGTAGAGAGATTTTATAAAATTTGCATTTCTTTACTAACAAAATTTTAGCAAAATAAAATTTAATTTTTTTTATTAACAATAAAAGGGCTAAATAAATTATTAAACGTTGGTAAATCTCTAGTATAATGTGAACTAATTAAAATATTAATCATCATAATTGTTTGAATAAACCAATAAAAAAATTTAAAAATATAAAAAAACAAAAATCAATCTTTAGTTTCATTAATATGTTAGTTTAAGGAATGTAAGAAAAAGCTTAGTTCAATATCAAAATAAATATTTGAAGATTTTAGTTTAAAAATTGTATTCAATAAATTTATATAAAAAAAATATTTTAATATGTTAAATTTTTTGTATATATTTAAAAAAATATATCTAAATAAAAGTTTTATATATTGATATAGTTATATTCATTCATTGTGATGTGATTGTCACATCTTTCAAGATTAGTCATTATGGTTATTTTAATAAACAAGACACTTCACATTATTAGATTACATAAAAGTTGTATATAGTGATATAGTTATATCAATCATTGTGATATGATTGTCACATTTATTAAGATGAGACATTATTACTATTTTAATAAACAAGACACTTATCTTTGATATATATTTTTAATTCTTTTTATATTTTAAAATATTTTTTATATCTAACAATTTCATTTGCACACAAGAGGAAATTAGTCAAATCATTAAAATGAACCAATCATAAAATAAAAATGTAGATTTTAAAAAATAAAAAAAAATAAAACATAATTTTATTTTTTTAAATATCAATTTAATATGAATTTTATAAAAGTTATGTAAAACTTCTAAAAAAGTATATAAATTAATTAAAATCAAAATTATTGTTTAACTAATCATAGCTATATACCTGCCTTCGCAGGTATAATAAAGATATACAACATTAACAAAAAAAATTAATACAAATATATTATTTGTAATTTTTTAAATTTTAATGAGTTTAATTTCAGCTTAATTTCAAAAGTAAGTTTACAAAAAATTTGAAAATATTTAAAAAAAAAATTACTTCTTACCTAAGAACATGAAATAACTTTGACGTGAATCTTCATCACGTTATTGTTTGCCGTGGTGCTTTACAACAAATAATAAAAATATTAACTTCACATACTTGTGATAAAAAAACTGTTATTCACTGCCATCTCCGCTAGCATTGCCATTAATGTTATAGTTTATTGCTATGACGACATTTTTCCAAAGAAAAAAAACGTAAATATATTTATTTACATATAACAGATGGTTAAAATACCATTTACAGCAAGATTCCCAACCAAAATGCTGAAGATATCATTCATGATAATACTAAAAAACAGAGCTCATAAAAATACTCAAATATCCTGTAGCCAATACAAATACTGATAACCAGTGGATCAGATCATACTAATCACTTGTACATCTTTCAAAATAATGCTCAAACTGAGCACATAACCGAATGTCAAGGACCTTAAAGATATCAAAAAACTGTTGATATAATGACCATATCTAATTCATCAAAATTAAGAAACCATCTCGATAATGAACTGAAAAAGTATCAACTCTGAAAACTTCAGAAATTTCCATCAAAACCATCAACATCAACTAAAGAAAGTGATATTCCAGAGTAATTTCCAGAGAAAGCAGGTATTGATCAAATAACACCATGAACCAAAGAACCTGAATATCTTCACAGGATTTTAAAAACCTGATAGGTTTCCACAATAATACCTGCTCGAAATTACTTAATGGACCAGTAACCTTCCGAAATGCATCCATTAACTTTTGCCAAGGCATCTGCGGAAAAATTTCTTTCCCTATAGATATGTCTAAACATCACAGAGTCGAAGCTATCAGTTAAAAGGTTGACTTCCCGCAAAATCAAAGCTAACTCCAAATTCATAATTCGATACTTACCAGATGCCCAGTTAATGACTAACTGCGAATCTCTAAAGATTTGAATTTTATCCAGAGAAAGCCTTCGAGCCAGAATTAGAAGCAGCTTAAGGGCACATAATTTTGCAAAATTATTAGTACCCCCACCTAATCCTGCTTTAAAGGAAAAATGATGAGCTTCAGATAAAAAAAGCATACCTCCAACACCATAAGCAATAGGATCCCCAGCTGCAGATACATCAAAGAAACCCCATGCATAGGATTTATCAATAACTTCTACCAATATGTTACGGACCGAAACCACAGATTGCTTCTAAGGAATGTTCTTCATCATTCCCAAACTAAAACTAGAAACCTAAGCAGGAGATAAGTATATATCCTCAAAACAGGCCAAATTTCTGGCCCTCCAAACAAACCAAACCACAATGATAGCTAAAGGTTTAAAATTAGCCACTTCCGTATTCAAGCACCAGTTTTTGAAACATCCATTCATAGAATCTCCATTCCAGAGATTGTTGAGTTTGAAATGATCCTCAATAAGTAACCATACAGACTGAGTGAAAGGACACTCAACTCCAATATGAAAATTACTTTCACATTCCAATTTGCAAAGATAACATCTACCAGGACCTTCACGTCCTGTAAGCAAGAGAATGTCCCATGTCATTGCTTTACCAGATAAAAGGAACCAACAAAATAGTTTAGACTTGAGTGGACATTTCAACTTCCATAAGACTTTCCACCACCAAATAGGTTCCAGATCCCTTCTCATAAGCTGAGCATACCCATCTTTAGGAGAATACCTGACAGATTTAGATAAAATCCAAACAAGAGTATCATCATCATTTGTAATTCTAACATGGCTAGATTTAAGAATGGTTAAATAACCATTCCATACATCAATCTCAAAGGGATCAGAAAAGCCAATGAAATCAGCAGATAGCCATTGTTGAGCCATCAAATCAGTCAAAATAGGAATACTAATATCAGATAAACAGTAAAGACCAGCCAGATGTAATCTATCAAGCATAGGGAGAGGTAAACCATGTCTCCAATTACATCCTATCCAAGGATCTATACCGATTCGAACCGCAAAACCAGTTCCTATCTTCCATACCAAAAAATCTCCAATAATGTCAAAAGCCCACAGAATAGCTTTCCAACAAATTGAAATGTTCTTTTTCTTTTTGACAAGGGATCTGATCCACTCAATAATATTCATAGGCTTAATATATTTCTGATATGCAATCTTTACCCATAATCTTGAACCATGAATGATATTCCATACATTTTTTGCTGCCAAAGCTTTAGCAAAAACAACGGGGTCTTTAAGACCCCAACCACCCATAGACTTAGGATTACCCAAAAGTTTCCAGGATGTCGAAGGTATGCCAGGAGAATTCAACTTACCAGCCCAAAGAAAATCGAAACACAACTTTCTGATTTTTTTCAATAATTCCCAAAGGAATCCAGAAGTGCATCCAGTAGACCGGAATAGCCTCCAAAACAACTTTAATCAATATCAACTTACCCCCCTTTGATAACCAACGAAAGCTCCAATTATTGATCATTTTTCCTACCTTAATGATCAGCCAATCCCAATCCTTTAAAAGGTATCTGCACCATTTTAGATAAAAACCAAGGTATTTCATACCATTAACAATTCTGTCAACAGAAAATGAAAAAATATTCTGTAAAGTAACAATCTCATCTTCTTCCATGCAAGAATAATATAAAGAATATTTATCGTAATTAATCTTCATTCCAGAAGCCTTGCAAAAATTCAGTAAAATCTCATATAAGGAAGAAAGGGATTGTTCCGAACCATCATTAACCATTACAATATCATCCACGAAAAGAACATGAGTTAAGACGGTATCATTTCCAAAAGAAATACCATGATAGGTCTCAATAGCCTTAGCATGAAGAATAGCCCTACCTAAACCTTCAACCACCACCAAGAACAATAGAGGTGCTAGAGGGCAGCCTTGTCTAAGTCCCCTGCCAGCTTTAAAGAAAGTGGTTGCAACACCATTAATAAGTAGAGAGAAAGATACAAATGAAAGACTACTCATAATCCAGGAGATAAAATTCCCAGCAAAACCTAATTTGGAAAGGATAACCCTCAGATATGTCCAGCTTACCCGATCATAAGCTTTAGATAAATCAATTTTTATCATAACACCCTTTAAGGATTTACAATGCATAGAGTGAATACCTTCCTGAATGACCCCAACTGCATCATGAATTTGCCTTCCCGGCAAAAACCCAAACTGTTCACCAGAAATACATCTACCCAAAACATTTCTGATTCTAATGGAGATAATCTTGCCAATAATTTTGTAAACAAAATTACACAAGGAAATCAGTCGAAAATCTTCAAAAGATAATGGATGATTATTCTTAGGGATAAGCGCGATAAACGTGGAGTTGAAAACTGCAGGAATCTTACCACTAATCCTGGAGAGCTCAATAACTCTCAGAAGATCATCCCCCAAAACATCAAAAAGGCTTCTATAAACCTCAACAGGAATACCATCAGGTCCCGGGCTCTTATCATTTTTGCTAATGGAGAGGATATGCTTAATATCTTGTAAAAGAACAGGCTTCATAAGCTCAGCATTATCATCCTCAGAGACAGATAAAGGAAAAAACCAGCACTATGTACTATCTCAGGAAGGTGAAGATCAACTTCTTCCATAAAAATATTTTCAAAATGTTGAATCCCAGCCAAAGCAATATCCTCAGCACCTTCAACAAATGAACCAGAATCATCCTGAATTTTCCAAATAGAATTAAGATTTTTCCTATGAGCAGCAAATTTATGAAAAAAGGGACTATTGTCATCTCCACAAATCAACCATAAAGCCCTGCTTTTTTGTCAAGCCTCCTTTTCTTTAAAAAATAAGATAATTCTCTTACGAGATTCAAGCTCAACCAAAATCAGTTTATCCTCCACCGAAGTAAAGCCAAAGCTAACCCTGTCATAGTACCTCTTCAATTCAAATTCAATATCCACTAGATCTTTTATATCCTGGGCTTTTTTCTTCAGAGACCATTCAATGGATAAATCCTTAATTCTTTTAAGGTTCACCACAAACTGTGATGCAGGGGAATTCCCAGACATAGCATCAAAAGCCACCCAGGATCCTTTTAATAACTCAACCAGCTCACTGTTTTCCAACCAAGTTGCATTAAACTTAAAAGGACCATGTGATCCGGAGGATTATTCCTCTTTGAAGATCCAATATGGTACATGGTTCAGAAACGACGGTTGAAGAAAATCGGATGGCAAAAATATGAGGATCGGCGGTCGGAAGCTTTTCTCTTCCGCAACGGCGAGGCTCGCAAGCCTTTTCTCTTCCGCAACGGCGGGGCTTGGAAGCCTTTTCCCTTCCGCAACGGCGGGGCTCGAAAGCCTTTTCTCTTCCGTAACGGCGGGGCTCGAAATCCTTTTCCCTTCCGCAACGGCAGGGCTCGGAAGCCTTTTCTCTTCCGCAGCGGCGGGGCTTGGAAGCCTTTTCCCTTCCGCAACGGCGGGGCTCACAAGGCATCTCCCTTCTGCAACAGCGGAAGCTTAACGGACGTTCGGATGGATCGGAAGTCGGAACGATTTGGCAGCCGCAACGGCGGAGGCCCAAGACTTACGGGTTGAGAAGTCAAATCGGGAGACTTTAACAACTGATAGTCCGCAACGGCGGAAACCAAAGTGACTAAAGCCTCCGACTCGAAAACCAGCCGACAGCCGATTGAGACCGTCGGAGCCCGTTGCTTATCCTCTTCCGCAATGGCGAAGCACGGTTGACTAAAAATTCCGGCAGTTCAGTTACGTATGGTTCCGGAGGTCAGATCCTTGGCATGGCAGGATATTTCATGATGCTCACAGCTTATTCGTAACAATTGGGAAGCTTTTCTTGGCAGTTATGCCACAGCTGGAATAACGACGAAAGGCATATGAACAGCCTTGATGTCGCGTTTCCTGGAATGTGAACAGTCGCATTTCTTTGAGCGTTTTGGCTCCTTTGTAACGGCAAAGATGAGTAATAAAAGAGAGGAGTTCGTTCAGAGAGGGGGACGCAGTTCTTTGGGAGCACAGTGCAGCGTTTTCTCTGTGATGAGAAGCTTCAGAGAGCATCTTGCTGTTCCTTTTGAAGTCGACTATTCTCAGTTATACTTGGCTTCTTTTGTCTGTTGAAGTCTAGTTGTGTAAATTTCAGAGAGGAGGTCTTGAGGACTTTACTGTTAATGTCCAGTTGTTGTGATTGTAAAGAGTCGACTGTTTTCTCTATTTAGATGGTTGTTCTTTGTTTTTGAAGGCCAATTTATATTAGTCCAGAGAAGAGGTCTTGCAGACTTGTGTCCATACTGCTGAAATTGGATTGCAGAGTCCAGAACCATTTGTACCATCTTTTAAAGCCATTAATTGGATCGGTTCCCATTGGAGAGGGACCTGGAGACGTAGCCCAGTGGAGGGGGTGAACGCCGTTATCAGCTTCTGGTTGTGACTCTGTTTCTATGTTTCCTTCCTTGTATCTGTCTATCAGTGTTGTGGTTTTCATTCCTGTTCTGAGCATTTAATTTATGCTAATACTATCCATTAATTAACCTGTGGCACGCATTCTTTTACAACATACTTTTAATGCGCTAAAGTTGAGGTCCTACGGATCATATTTGGTATCAGAGCTGGTTGACTATTGTGCAAGTTTGTAAATGCTTACCAGGTCCAGGTTAAAGCTTGGTGAAGGAGAATTAGTTGAAGGAGATCTTGAGATTGGCTCCAGGAGAACATTCTCAAGAACCATGTCTTCTCCACGAAGGGAAGAAGAAGGACACACCGAACGGGAAAAACCTGTTATGTCTGAAACTGAGTTTCTGGAGGCTTTTATGAGCATGAAAGCCATGATGGAACTTCTACTCGAAGAGCGAGCAGAAAGGAAAAAGAAAGAAGAAGTATCTTCATCCAGAGATGCAGAAGTGAAGCCGAAAGAAAAGGGTAAAGGAATAGGAGGTGATGGTGATCCTCCTGATACTAAACAGACTTTTTCTTCTTCTCATACTTCTCATAATGCAAATCCTAATATGCCTTATTTCAAATTGGATGTAAAATTTGAATTACCTATTTATAATGGAGATGTAGATGCTGAAAAATTAGACAATTGGATCAAGCAGCTTGAAGTATATTGCAGGGTGCAGGGCATTAATGATGACCCTTCCAGGATTCAATTGGCCACTTTGAGAATGAGTGGAATGGCTCTTACTTGGTGGGAGAGCAAGATTCAGCAAGATCTTCGAAAGAATGGGAAAATTATTTCAATTTGGAATGAATTCATTGAAGTATTGAGGAAGCAATTTTATCCTTTAGGTCACATGCACCAATTAACCATGAATTGGCAAATGTTTAGACAAGCTAAAGGACAAAGCATTCAAGATTATACTCATGAATTCAGAAAGAGGGCTATTGCATTGAATGTTTCATTAGATACACAGGAAACTCTTCTTAAGTACATTGGTGGCATGAATTCTTATTTGAAGCATACTTTGTTGATGTTTAATCCCAATAATTTAGATGATGTATGTGTTCAATCTACCCATTTAGAAGCCAGGGGTAAGCATGCTAATGATACTTTTGTGAAGAAGTCATTTAAATTTGACAGCAAATCAAAAGGTAAAGATAAGGGGGAAAAGAAGATGGCTACTGTTAAGAAAGAAGGTGAAAAGCCTACGTGTTCGCATTGTCAGAAGGGACATGATGTCTCTAAGTGTTGGAAACTTCATCCGGAGTTAAGGCCAAACAAGTATGGAGG
>LPNX011160164.1:117082-152112 GCA_001517045.1 Pseudotsuga menziesii | reverse complement strand
CTTGGGAGTCCATATTTGTATGACCGGAAAGCAGTCTTTTATAGAGAGCAAAATAAGTATCATCTTTTTAAAGAAGGTATGGAATATATTGTACGAGCATATAAGATAAAAACCAATCTAGCAATCGTCTCTGCAGGACAAATGAAGAGGTTGGTAAATGCTAGTAAGAATTTTGTGTTGATGGTGGTTAAGATGAAAAATGATGAAGTCTCTAAATCTTTTGAAGAATGTGACCTTAAGCATAAATCTGAACTGATTGACATCATTTCTGAGTATGATGATTTGTTTCAAGATCCGAAGGGGTTACCACCGAAGAGAGAGATTCAGCATGAGATACATTTGCAGCAGGATGTGCCACTCCCGAACATAGCCATGTACCAGATGTCTGTAATGCAGAATGAGGAGATCAAGAAGCAGGTTCAGGAGCTGATTGAGAAGGGGGTCATCCGGCCCAACACTTCTCCTTGTGGCTCTCCTATAGTCTTGGTTCCAAAGAAGGATGGGTCGTGGAGGATGTGTATCGACTACAGGGCCCTTAAAATAATCACCATTAAAAACAGGTATCCTCTTCCTCGTATTGATGATTTGCTTGATCAATTGAAACATGCAACTTACTTTACAAAATTGGATCTACGTAGTGGTTATCATCAAATCTGTGTTGCTGAGCATGATGCTTGGAAAACAACTTTTAAAACAAAACAGGGTTTGTATGAATGGCTTGTGATGCCTTTTGGGCTGTGTAACGCACCTGCTACTTTCATGCGGGTCATGAATGATGTCTTTCGTTCATTCATTGATGATTTTGTAATTGTATATCTAGATGATATCCTTGTGTTTAGCAAAACTTGGGAAGAGCATGTTGTACATGTGAAAAAAAATTTAGATGTACTGAGAAAGGAAAAGCTTTATGTAAAAATGGCTAAATGTGAATTTGCTAAAACTTCTTTAGTATATCTAGGCCATATTATTGGTGGAGGCCACCTGCGAGTGGACCCAGCCAAGGTTGTTGTCATTGTAAACTGGCCACGGCCTAACACCGTTACTGAAATCAGAATTTTTCTGGGTGCGGTTCAGTATTGGAGGAAATTCATTTCTGGGTTTTCTTCCATTGCTGCTCCATTACATGCGTTGACAAGCATTAAAGAGATTTTTCAGTGGGGAGGCAAGCATCAGAGAGCCTTCGACACTTTGAAGGAAAAGATTATCACAACACTAGTTCTGACATTGCCAGATTTGCAGCAGCCATTTGAGATCAAAACCGATGCCAGCGGGTTTGTCATGGGAGCAGTTTTGATGCAAGGAAGGAAGCCAGTCTGTTACCATTCAGAAACATTCTCTACTGTGGTAAGTAACTATCCGACCTATGACAAAGAATTGTATTCTTTAGTACAGAGTGTGAAGAAGTGGAAACATTATATCATGGGAAAAGAGACAGTCATACATATTGATCATCAGCCACTTCAATATTTACAATCTCAAACTAAAATACAACAAAGTAGGCATTTAAGATGGATGGGGTTCTTACAATAGTTTCATCTCGTCATTAAGTACAAAAAGGGAATCCATAATAAAGTAGCAGACATGTTATCAAGGCCACCTATGAATGCTTCAATCATTCTTCAGAACAGTTCATTAACACATGAAAGTTATATTGAACAGTATGCAGAAGATAAAGATTTTAAGGAAGTATATGCATCACTTATACATGGTAAACAGGAAGATAACTATTATGTGCATAATCAACTCTTGTATCATCTCGGTAAACTCTGTATTCCAGAGAAAGAAAGAGTGCATGTGATCCGAGAGGCACATAGTTCATTGATTGCAGGACATTTTGGTGTAAGCAAAACATTGTCTGTATTGCAGAATCACCGTTATTGGCCTCAAATGCAAGAAACTGTATCTAAATATATAAGGGGTTGTGTTATGTGTGCAACAAGTAATCCTAGCAATAGGAAATTGGGTTTGTACACTCCTCTTCCAGTTTCTTCTCGTCCTTGGGAAAGTATTTCTATGGACTTTGTAGGGGGAGTACCTATGTCTAGAAAAGGGCATGATTACCTATATGTTGTTGTGGATAGGTTTAGCAAAATGTGTATCTTAATGCCATGTAACAAGCAGATCACTGCTGAACAAACAACTCTTTTATTCTTTCAAAATGTTTGGGTACATTTTGGGCTGCCCATGTCTATAATATCTGATCGAGATTCCCGGTTCTTGGGAAGATTCTGGTCAACTTTATGGGAACTTATGGACACTAAACTGAAGAAAAGTACAGCTTTTCGTCCACAGACCGATAGGCAAACAGAGGTAGTGAACAGAACAGTGGTTCAACTACTCAGAGGATATTGTAGTAAGCATCCTAAACTTTGGGATGAGCAGTTGCAGTATATACATCATGCTTACAATCATGCAGTTCATTCTTCCACGAAAAGATCTCCTTTTGAAACTTGTTTTGGTTATCTGCCAAAAACATCGATGGACTTCTATTTTGGCAAAGATGCAGTGGATGGACATCATGATGCAAATAAAGCTTTAAAGTTCATTCAGAGAATCCAAGCAGTGCAGCGGGAAGTTCAAGAACAGTTGGAGAAGAGCCAGGCATGACAAGCATCGAATTGATCATCAATTTCAGGTAGGTGACAGAGTTTGGTTACATATCACCAAAGAAAGGATGAAAGGTGAAGGTAAAAAGCTTAAACCTATCAGGTATGGTCCTTTTGAGATCTTGGAAAAGATCGGTACTAATGCTTTTCGCTTGAATTTACCTCCATACATGCAAATTTATTCAGTTATCAATGTTGAGAATCTTAAACTGTATGAACCTCCTATGATCATGGATGAGGAAATTAACATACAGATTCCTTCAATAGATGATTTGGCACCTGAATATATCAGAGAGTTGCAGGATGATGTTATTCTTGACAAGAATGTAAGGACTTCACGAAGGGGGAATGCTGAGTACCTTCGAGTGGGCCTCAAAAGGAATGCATCCTAGCAAAGCAAGATGGATGGAGATTGGGAAAGTGAGGGAGCTGTACCCTCACTTACTTGCAAAATAATTCAGGCTTTTGGTGGTCCAAAAGATCTCCAATGGGGAGGATTGATCCGTCGGATTATTCCTCTTTAAAGATCCAATATGGTACATGGTTCAGAAACGGCGGTTGAAGAAAATCGGACGGCAAAAATATGAGGATCGGCGGTCGGAAGCTTTTCTCTTCCGCAACGGCGGGGCTCGGAAGCCTTTTCTCTTCCGCAACGGCGGGGCTCGGAAGCCTTTTCCCTTCCGCAACGGTGGGGCTTGGAAGCCTTTTCTCTTCCGCAACGGTGGGGCTCGGAATCCTTTTCCCTTCCGCAATGGCGGGGCTCGGAAGCCTTTTCTCTTCCGCAACGGTGGGGCTCGGAATCCTTTTCCCTTCCGCAATGGCGGGGCTCGGAAGCCTTTTCTCTTCCGCAACGGCGGGGCTCAGAAGCCTTTTCCCTTCCGCAACGGCGGGGCTCACAAGGCATCTCCCTTTCGCAACGGCGGAAGCTTAACGGACATTCGGACGGATCGGAAGTCAGAACGATTCGGCAGCTGCAACGGCGGAGGCCCAAGACTTATGGGTTGAGAAGTCAAATCGGGAGACTTTAACAATTGATAGTCCACAACGGCGGAAACCAAAGTGACTAAAGCCTCCAACTCGAAAACCAACCGACAGCCGATTGAGACCGTCGGAGCCCGTTGCTTATCCTCTTCCGCAACGACGAAGCATGGTTGACTAAAACTTCAGGAAGTTCAGTTACGTATGGTTTTGGAGGTCAGATCCTTGGCATGGCAGGATATTTCATGATGCTCACAGCTTATTCGTAACAGTTGGGAAGCTTTTCTTGGCAGTTATGCCACAGCTGGAATAACGACGAAAGGCATATGAACAGCCTTGATGTCACGTTTCCTGGAATGTGAACAGTCACATTTATTTGAGCATTTTGGCTCCTTTGTAACGGCAAAGATGAGTAATAAAAGAGAGGAGTTCGTTCAGAGAGGGGGACGCAGTTCGTTGGGAGCACAGTGCAACGTTTTCTCTGTGATGAGAAGCTTCAGAGAGCATTTTGCTGTTCCTTTTGAAGTCGACTATTCTCAGTTATACTTGGCTTCTTTTGTCTGTTGAAGTCCAGTTGTGTAACTTTCAGAGAGGAGGTCTTGAAGACTTTACTGTTAATGTCCAGTTGCTGTGATTGTAAAGAGTCGACTGTTTTCTCTGTTTAGCTCGTTGTTCTTTGTTTTTGAAGGCCAATTTATATTAGTCCAAAGAAGAGGTCTTGCAGACTTGTGTCCATACTGCTGAAATTGGATTGCAGAGTCCAGAACCATTTGTACCATCTTTTAAAGCCATTAATTGGATCGGTTCCCATTGGAGAGGGACCCGAAGATGTAGCCCGGTGGAGGGGGTGAACTCCGTTATCAAATTCTGGTATTGACTATGTTTCTGTGTTTCCTTCCTTGTATCTGTCTATCAGTGTTGTGGTTTTCATTCCTGTTCTGAGCATTTAATTTCTGCTAATATTGTCCATTAATTAACCCGTGGCACGCATTCTTTTACAACATACTTTTAATGCACTAAAGTTGAGGTCCTACGGATCACCATGAGCCTTAGAAATGCTAGAGGATATTTGAAGAAACACAGGCTAATGATTTGATTTTCCTCCACATCCTATCCATTGCTTGAGAATAAAATCCCTATCTAGAAAATCAGCAGATAATAAAAGTCTATCCAACCTTTTACAGATACTATCAAAACCAATTCTATGATTAGACCAGGTTGGAATAGGAGCCAAAGGTGCAATATCAATAAGTCCTAACCCTTCCAAAAGTTTAGTAAATAAATCCGATAATGGGTCCAAGCGAGCATAAACCCCCCAAACCTCAGAAAGCCCCAAAGAGAAATTTAAATCTCCCCCAAAAACCAGATGAGGACATTTGAAACAATCCAAGGCCACCAGATTCAACCAGAATGATTCTCTATCCTGATAAGGCCCATAGAGGTTTATAAAAGTTATATAAAACTACAAGTCAGTAGAATGCAGCACTGCACACAAACCAGAGGGCATGTCCCAAGCATTCATCAGAATAAAATTACAGGACCTCCACCCAATAAGAAGCCCCCAGATTTACCCTTGGCATCAACAGATATACACTGTCATCCCTTAATTAATAACTCCATATCCTTAACCAATTCATCACCATCACACATTGTTTCTTGTATATAAATTATATCTAAAGATTGTTGTTCAATCAGTCTTTTAACCTCTAGTTTTTTGGGAAAACTAGACAAACCTCGGCAGTTTAGGGTCATAAGGATCATAATGGTGACCTCGATGGCGCTTGCACTGCTCTAAGTGCCCCAATTCCATCACTCACTTTCAAAATATCCTTAACTAGTACACTAGCCCGCCTCTGATCAGGAAGAATCTCAAAAGGACCATGATCAATACCAAAACCTTCAAAAGCTTTCGACACTGAACGAAGAAAATAACCCTTACGCAAAACAGAAGAACTCTTAGGGGGGGAAACATACCCAAGGTTTCTTAAGGCACCATTCTGAATAGACCCATACGACGTTTCCGAAGCAAATTCATTAACAATCATGGTCATTCCTAAACCCTTAGTCATAGAGTTAAGGCATAAAGGTTTAAGATTTGATAAAGAATATAAAGACTCAATAATCGAACCCTCCCCTGACAGATGTGGAATGTTCAAATCCTCCATATTCTCTTCAAGTACCTTGACTTTCTTAGTCTCCAAATTAGCCTCCAACTCACAATTCTTAGCCTTCCAAATTTTATTACCAGAAACAGAAAAGGATTTTTTATTAAAAGGAAGCGAACAATCATTCGCTAAATGACCATGGGCATGACACCTAAAACATCTAAAAGGTAAACCCGAGTAGTCTAAAGGTTGACAGAGTTCAGAATTTCCCAATTTAATGACCATATCGGCCGGTAACCCATGCCATAAATCTAACAAAACTAAAACCCTACCCACACAACAAACTCCAGTATGAAGATAAGAGAAATCAGTTTCTAAGTGTGAACCCAAGGTATTTCCCGCAAGCTTGAAAAAATCTGCAGACCAAAATTCAAATGGTAGACTCGGCAGTTTAACCCAGATAGGAATTTGGTCATACCTTTCAGTTCGAGGATCAAACAGAGGTGTCCACCTCTTTATCAAAAGCCCAACATTGTCCCAGCGCCAGACACCATCCAGAACCAATTTCGCATCTTCATCGTTGAAAAATTTGAATGCTATCCAGCCTCTCGGGAGAAGAAAAATCTCAAGAGGAATTTTAATGATCTCTTTCCATACCAGAGCCACCCAACCCTTTAAGCTATCAGATTTGAATTTTCGACCCCCAAACCTCCCAACCAGGGTCATCGCATTAGTAAGTACGATGTCATTTAAACCTACATCTTCTCCCACCATCATCAAAATAGGCTTAACACTTTTTTTAATATGCTTATATGATCTCTTCGAAGCAGAATCCATCACCTTCTGTTTGTCAACAGCTAAACGCGAATCCCCTTCAATAGCCCTAGGATAAATCCCCACTTCAGAAGGCTCACCCAAAGCTTTAGGTGCAATACCTCCAGAATTTGCTTTCTCATCAATACCAATACAATTCCTCAACACATAAGCCGCATTAGAACCCACATTACCTTTCAGGATAGGGAAATCATCACCCACATGATTCCTAGCTCTAACATCACCATCAATTCCATCTAAAGCCTTAACAGGATTATTTGATAAAGAAACGCCCCCGTCCATAAAACCCTTCAAACCATTGGCTGAATCAGAACCACATGGTGATTTCATCGAGACAGTATTCCTCATACCAGAACCAAGTAGATCATCAAAACTTGCAACCAACAAAGATGAGTCGTGCACAGAACCAGCACCAGGAGTCAAATCCCTCAAAGGAGAAACTCCCTTATCACCCAACAAAGACGCCTCGAAAGAAAACGACGGAAAGAACAAAGGTTCCCCGCTAAAATTAAATCCCTCCAAAGCCCCCATCATCGGGTTATCATCTGCCAAAGAGAATTTCTCAATAACCAAACTAGAAACAGGACCACGCAAACCTCCTGCCATATCCACATCAACAGAAGTATACGAACCCTCCGGAGGACCATTAGCAAAATTGGATTTCCTACCAGACACAGCATCCAAAACAGAAATCTCAGAGGTGAAACCAGCCATTTCTTCACAAAACAACGACTCACCCATAGCTCCCAGCAAACGCCTCACTCCAGACTAAGACCTAGTAACCCTCACTTCATCGGTTTTACCAAAATTAAACAATTCACTACACCCTGAGGCATACATGCAAGGGATTTTGTCGATCGTAGCGACATAATTCCAAAGCCAAATGAAACAACTAGCAATAAAAAGATGTTAATACACGTAATAAGTGTATACCCACCACCACCTAAAAAGCGACCGGAAAGAGCCACCAGAAAGAATCACAGATCACCTTTCCAGATGGCTGCACGACAAGAAGCCAAGCGGCATCTAGATACAGAACCAGATGAAAAGGTAAATCCAAGGGTACCAAGCAATAAAGAACCTCGAAAAACAACCCCACCAACAATTAAATCAAACAAAAAACACGAGAAAAGATGGGACAAGTCTCATTAAAACCCTTCCAGACGTCCGCAGATCCTAACCCAAAAACGTCATTCCCTCCTGACACCAAATGAGAGTTGTACGATCTATCATTAAAACCAACACCCACAACGTCATCTCCAAATCGATCACAAATGAGTACGATCAGTCAAGATTGCCGAAATCTTCCGTTCAGACAAGTTCTCCAAATCGTCACCAAGGAGTACATTCTGTCAAGGTTGCCGCTAACTCAACTCCGTTCCAAGGCATTGCGTCAAATGGCAATAATCAATAACCATAGCTTTAATAATAACATCTTCCTCGATAAATCTCCCTATGATGACATATGAATTCAATTTCATTTAGATTCTACCGTATTATAAATTCGCAGCATAATTACAACTTTGAGTTAATTACACTCAATAAAACACTTACCTGGATACTTCTACACGTGCGTTGAAAATGTTGGTCGGCCAGTTATTTTGGTAGATTGCATTAGTTGAATATATATATATATATATATATATATATATATATATATATAACATAGAGTCAAAGTCAAAACTGAATATCTAAACATAGTGTTAGCTTCCCAACCTTTATATATTGGTAGCCTCACACATCTACAGAGATTAAAGGAGAAGTAGGTGCTGAAATAAACCATAAACATAGCAAAAGAGAGCATAACATGAATCGTTGAGGTGGGCTGCTAGATCTTCCTGGAGGATTCTACTTCATCCTCATTGGCTTTGTTGGTGTTGGCCTCGTTGGTGTCCTTGTTGGTTCGCTGGAAGGGGGGTTTAGAGAGTTGCAGGATGTATGTCATGTGGACCAGGCCTCACTCCACATCTTCCTTGAAGGTGCTGACAGTGAGCTTCACATAATCACCAAAACTCTCATTTTCCCTTATGGCTTTGGAGAGGATGAATTTGAGATGCGAATAGTTCGAAATCGTAACCTCTGGCCCAAGCTTAAGCCAGAATTCCCCGAAGATCTCAGTCTCCATGGCTGCAATGGATTCACGAATGTGGTTTGGGGTTTCATCATGAAAGAGAGCCTCCCATTCGATCATGTTCGGGTCATTCCCCTGAGAAGACATCGCAACAGAATGGGGAAAGGCCTAGCCAAGCTGATGCTTTCCTGGGCTTTGGGATTAATCTAGACCGTAGCTTTCCCTTTCCCAGCTATCACTGATAGGGTGTTCAAATGTTGACGATGAAGAACAGTGGATGAGCTTTTGAGTCTCTGCACCGTTACACAAAGACAACTTTCAGGCTTATGAATTTCATGCTTCCTTCTTTTATAACACTTCCTCTGCGTGTGGAGAGTCCACCGGTGCGCAGACCGGGTACAAAGCAGCATGGCGAAGAGGTCGAGACAGTTGTGTTGGTACCGAGGCCATGTGAAAGTTTCCATGACGGAGTCATTCCTTGTTGGGTTTGCAGGTGAGGTCCTGTCTGCATGCTTGAGGCATCTCTCATTTCCGCCAAAAGAACATCGTGATTAAGGTTAAGCTTGGGGGTCATAAGAGAGGAGTTGTCACTTGCATTGGCACGTGCCTTGTCTCCCATGTTCCATCCATCTTCGCCATTCGAATCATTCGCATCCGAAAGCATTAGTTGGATATTAATATTATTATTTTAATGAAATGTAATTATTAAAGGTTTGTAATTTTAATAATAAAAAAGTAATGGAGTATAATGGCTTAATGTGTGTATACAATAAATCACTATCAATATTAAATTGGAATTGTCATTATCAATATTAAATTCAAATTGACAAGTGAATGGTATTTTTTAAGGAGAAGAAATAAAGAGAAAGAGACTTGACACCTTTAGATTTTTTTAAATTTTAAATTATATTTTTATTTTTGACCATTTTATTTAAAAGTACATAAAATTAGTCCAATTAAAAATATCAACTAATCATTAACTAAAATTTTAAATTTTATAATATTTAGTTTAATATATATATATATATATAAATTAAACTTTAGTCTACTTTATGGAAATTTGTTATGCACTTACAAACTAATTAAAAATTAAAAAAAATTGACTCACAAATATACCTTAAAGTATAAAAATAATATAAAACAAGATGAAATAGCAGCAAGGCTGCTTATACCTGCCTCTTAGAAATATTTTATTGTAATATTGTATATAGTTTAAAGCTAAAAGTTGATGAAATTATGAAACATTCAAACTTGCAACAATGTATTACTTGTTGCCATGGTACTTATATGTCTATGTGAGATTACTTGTTGTTTATAGGTTGTTGCATTACTTGTTACTTCTTGTAAGTGTCACTGTTTATATTTCTATGTGTATATGGATTAATTAGTTATTAAGTAAGTCCTTGAAATTAAAGATCCAAAATGAGTTTACTTGTCTTTGTGAATAGGAGAGCTTTTGTCACTACCAATAGCCGAGATAAGCAACATAGATGCCTAGTACTTGGCTCTTCAAAATAGTTTAATAAATATTACATAAGAAATGGATATTGAATAACATTAACAATGTTGAATGCCTAATAAATACTTAACAATATAGATATTAAAAATGTAACAACAATTGGAGATTTTGAAAAATCTGAATTCCAATGTAAGCACCAACTATTACAATGAAACTTTCAAGAAGATAGTTCTTTAAAAACATAGAATGTGTGGCATTGTTGTATATAATTATATGCTAATATAATAAAAAAAAAACAGATTTAGCAGCAAAGGTTGCTTCCTCCTTGAGCAAAGCAACTCTAATTCTAAATGGGACTAGCTCTTTGTGTCAGATCCCATAGGACCCTGGTCATAAGATCGTGGGGCTTATCATATGACCCTCCCATGTAGAGCTTGCTTATCTCCTCAGTTCATATGACGGCCCGTGGCGAGTTAGTTACATCGACGCGTGGAATGTTGCATGAGCCCTTTAAAATTCGTTTAAGTAGTACAATTTGTACTTCCCGAACGTCAGCCATGGTCATTTCGAGTGAGCTTTGCTGCAATTTGGGTCTGCTCTAGTGTCCTTTACCGTTCTCCTTCCATCGTGTGGTATGTGTGATGGATTATACCAGGATTTCAGGATTAATGCGCTCCAAAGGGGATTTAATAGGTGATGGTCTGATAATTAGAAATATTTGCAATTCGCACTTCATCGCAGTTTATTGGTTGCAAAATCGAATTTTGTCTGTGGTTCTCTGGTTAAGAAACCCCTCTGATCTCATGGCCTCCTCCTCTAAGTCAACCGCTTCTTCCGACCTTGCTCTGTCATTTGCTATCAAGCTTAGGGAAATACGAAGGAAACTTAGAAGGAAGAAAAGACACCTACAATGTATGGATGTTGAAGAGGGAAGGCACCTGGAAATAGTGGATAGAGATTTGTCCCAGCTTCGTGAAGAGTTTGCGGAGTCCATATCTTAAACAGAGCGTGCAATGACAACGATGCTAGCGGAGATGGAAATTCGGTTTGACAAGCCGGAACTTCAAGTGGCAAGGATGGCGATGGAGAAAGGAGAGAGCATTGCAAATCCGAGATCGTCATCTCAGAATTGTGGTTTGCAAGGAAATAATTTAGGGGATGGGTTTTGTTTTCTATAATATTTTGCTATATATGTAAGGGTGGCAATATAGACATGCTTCTCTAAGTCACAAGCTCAAAGCATGATTATGTAGCAAGTTAAGTACTCTTGGTAGCTTTCTTCCATCAACATTTTTGAAT
The DNA here is from genome assembly GCA_001517045.1 of Pseudotsuga menziesii. Taxonomy (NCBI): domain Eukaryota; kingdom Viridiplantae; phylum Streptophyta; class Pinopsida; order Pinales; family Pinaceae; genus Pseudotsuga; species Pseudotsuga menziesii. The sequence goes on along the minus strand of LPNX011160164.1, from coordinate 140,760 downwards.
TTGTTCTTGTCCCCCCAAAAAAACTATTATTATTATAATAATATTTCTATTAAAATATATTTAAATACTAAAATAAAGTTCTAAGAAAAGCAAGTAGCCATTTACCCTTTTAAAATTTCATAAAACAAAAATAAAATAATCCCTAAACAGATCTAAACTATTTAAGTTAATAAACTGCAACCTTACATCCAATAATTAAAAACACGATCGATATTGATAACCATTATCATCATTGTCAATCAAATTAATGTAATTCAGTCTGATAAAAAGTTATTAAGACATTGAAAAAGACAATATTGTTGGTTTTAATTAATGTAATTCAGTCTGATAAAAAAAAGTTAAGACATTGAAAAAGACAATATTGTTCTTTATATTCTTAGAATGTATAAAGAAAGAAAACTTCCCCAAAAAACGAAAACATTACAAAAATGATACTACGAATTGGTATACCTGAACTAGATGTTGATGATGTCATTCTGAAGTTGCTGTAAGTGATTGAGGACGGGTTTGACAAGGACTCCCAGAAGTGTTCAATATGATGCCTCTCTTTCTAATTATTTTATAGAGTCGTTCAATATGATGTCTCTCTTTCTAATTATTTTATGGAGTTCATGCAAAATAAAAATAGATGCAGCTGCTGCAGTTTGTCACATGATCCCCCCTTCCCCGTGACGATCGACACATTATTTTTATTGAAAAATGGTTTTCCATGCATCATGACACTTCAAATGATAGCCTAAAAAAGAGACGTTTCGGTAATTGATTTTGTTAGAGCCTGGACAGAACAGGTGCAGAATTGCGCCAAAGAGGGCCAATGTTTAATAATGGTTTGGCTGTTTGTCTATATCGTCGTCGTCGTCTTCCTGGTTATTTTTCATGGCGTCAGGGGGAGTCCGCCGGGCTCGCCCGTGAAATGCTCAGATACAACAGGCTTAACAAATTGCACAGTCTCTAATGCCTATGGGATGTTTCCAGATTGAATCCCCTGCAAGGTTGCTTCCGATGTGTTCCCATTCAATGAAAAGGAGGCGCTGGAGGCCGTTGCCATGGCTAGCCGGAGGAAGCAGAAGATGAGGGTGGTCACCAGATGGTCTCACAGCATTCCCAAGCTCGTTTGCCCAAGTGGAGACTCTGGTCTCATCATAAGCACTCTATATCTCAATCGTATTATCGCTGTCAACACCGAGTCCATGACCATAACTATGGAGTGCGGTGTGACGCTCCAACAACTTATAGACGCAGCTGCCGAACGAGGCCTGGCGCTCCCTCATTCCCCCTACTGGGACGGAGTCACCATTGTCGGGCTCCTCGCCACTGGTGCCCATAGAAGCTCTCTCTTCGGCAATGGCAGCGTTGTTCATGAATACGTTGTCGCACTAAAACTCATAAGCCCCGCCTGCCCAGAAGAAAACTATGCTAGAATCACTGTCCTGGCTCGCGCAGACAAAGATCTCAAAGCAGCTATGGTTTCTCTGGGCCTTCTTGGCATTATATCTCAAGTACTACCACCTGCCTAATTAATTGATCAGTCACAGCTTCGAATCTTACTGTACCATGAAGGCAAAAAAATATAACGTATTTGTTGTATAATTGATACAGGTGACCCTTCAATTGCAACCCATGTTTAAACGCTCCATCGTTTACTTGCTCAAGAGCGATGCCAATCTAGAGAACAACGTGGTGGAATTCGGTAGAAATCATGAATTTGGGGACTTGACTTGGTATCCTTCGCAACGAAAAGTGCTTTACAAGATTGATGACAGAGTCTCCATGAATGTCTCAGGGGATGGTGTGAATGATTTCTTTGGATTTCGTCCCATACCAACCTTGCTTTTAGCCACTGCTCGTGTCTCTGGTAATGAAATCATTTTTTTGTGTTTTAATGTCTCAGTTCTTAGGTTTCTGTCATCAATGTGAGTTTTCTTTTCAAATTGAAGCTTCAGATCAATCTAGTATGGTGCACCTCAGATCATTCTAGTGTGGTGTGCTGCAGACTAGATTAATCTGAAACGCCAATTTGAAAAACTATTGCTATGGATACATACTAATAGTGTAGTTTTTCAAATAGACTCAGATCTCAATCTATAGTTTTTTAAATCAAAGTATCAGATCATCTAGATTAGATTGATTAGAATTGTCAATTTGAAAAACTATTCAAATAGACTAGATTGTTCAAGAACAATCTCTCTAGTATAATCCAGACTAGGTTGTTCAAGAACAACCATTTAATTAAAAAACTTAAAAAACTATTGCGATGGATGAAGAGGTTTTTTTTTTGTAATGTGTTAATTAACCTGGGAATGACATTGTCGATCCAGAATAAGTTCAAGAAGTTTCCAAGAACAGAATGGGGAAATGCGCGTGCGTAGGAGTAGGGACGATGGCCATGGTGAGTGGCAGATTTGGACTCCATGATAGGAACAGAGAAGGCTATGGCTATCCTGTGGTTGGATTCCAGAACATGATGCAAGCCTCTGGATCATGTTTGTCTTCTCCCAACGATGCTCTGCTGACGGCCTGTGCCTGGGATCCCATAGTGAAGGGCCTACTCTTTCATCAGACTGCAGTAGCGATCAAGCTTTCAAAGATTTCAAAGTTCATCAAGGATGTAAAACGACTTGAAGACATGAGACCCGGAAGCCTCTGCGGACTGGAGCTCTACAATGGAATTCTTCTGAGGTTCGTCAACGCCGGGTCGTCTGAGTCTGCATATTTGGGTGCACTAGACTATGATTCTGTGGCGGTGGATATGACATATTACAGGGCTAGGGAGGGCGAGAGTCCGAGGCTTGCTGATGGTACCACTTGCTATAACAGATGGCAATGGGATATAATTTTTATTTTTTTAATTTTATTATTATGTTGTCATGTTGCCACATGTCAACTCAAATCCAGATACCAAATTCCAAAGTTTACATCATCTTCTATCCACCAATAAGCTGTTTACAAAATAGTTTTTTAACAAAATTAAAAACAAATATTTTACAAATCCCTAAGTTATACTTTGCAAAACAGATTTTAATTTTTTATACCTGCCTCAAAAGAGAGCAACTAATACAAAGTCAAAAGAGTTTGACTTGCAATCGATTACAATATACCTGCTGAGGCAGGTATAAAAATCTATACATCTATATAATTGATACTAAATAAGTACTTATACAAATCCTTGAACCTATGATTCATATATATCCTCTGACTCTATCAGCATGGTTTAATCACCCGGGTGAAAAGTTGTGTCATGGTGAAAAGTTGTGTCATGTAATTAACCTTATGATTAATATGTAATGTTTAATGTTTCTATATTCATTATAATGTGAATTAATAACATCGCCATGGCTAGAGCAACCTTTGCTCACATGTACCTAAATGTATATTTAGGTAAAGAGTTACTAGACCACATAGTTTTGAGATATTGTGAACATACTTGGAGTTAAGTGGTGGATTATGGGCACATTTCATTCTCATATAAGCTTTGCTTTGAGCATGGGCGTTTAAAAGTTTCTAGTGCAAAAGTTAAGGGTTTTTAATAGTTCAACAAAAGTTGTGATACTTTTTACTAGTGGAATGATTTGAAGAATATTCTCACTAAGGTGGAAAGCCTTATGTTGACATTTTTGGTATTGCACTTCTTTTTACTATAGAGCTTTTGGTTGTTTTTCTTCAACATTGGAAATTCCCATATTGCCTCTTCTAAGGAAGATGACAATTCTTCTAACTGTCAACAACATGTTTTATAACTATTAACAACAATAAGTCGCTCCTTTGGAGTAGGGAAAATTAGGTATGACTTTGACTCTTTCAAGCAAGAGGACACTACAATTACTTTGATCACTAAGGAGGATGGAAGACAATTGATGATTGTTGATGGTCGCATTGCCCCAAATAAGGGTGAGGGTTGGACATATGTTTAGAAGTGAAAATGAAAGAAAGGTAACAAAGGTGGAGCATAATCTCTTGGTACACTGTTTTTTCCTTTATTACATAGAGTATGCAGTTCTTTAGACTCATGACTTGCATTTACAATATTTAACTTTGTTGGTGCTTGTTGTGGCTGCATGAATGTGCATCTCACCCTTTTTGTATTAAGCTCTATAATTTGTTCTCTATTAATAGTTAAACGAAGCTTGATGTAAAACAAATTGATATAAAGGTCTATAGTGACCTAAGGTCCAATGGTTAGGAGAATGTATTGCTTTATTGAGGTGGGTCATACCCACCAACCATAGAGACCAAGGAAACAAACTTTCAATGTGATTTTAAACCCATACCATAACTAACTCCATGTTTTATTTTTGTTTCCCAATATGCAAACTTATTTCACCAAGATTGGAATTTGGAGGATTTTCAAGTAAATTTGTATGACTTTGATTATGGTAAACTATCTCTATTTTACTACTAAACTAGAGCCTAATGGAGTACAAAATTACCTCCATACTTCCACCATTATCCTACTGAAACACGATGTAAATAATTAAATAAATATCTCCATACTCCTACCTATATCCTACTAAACTATAGTTCAATAACCTCGTTAACTTTATCCTATGATATATACAACCTCATTAAATTTGTACTATGATATAATGGATATTAACAATTTGTCATGGGGTTTCTTTCCTTTAGAGCTACTTTTTGGTAATGGCGGTCCTCACTTTCACATTAAGTCTCTTTCATATCAAGATAACTACTTTGTGTTCATTTTGATCAGGGGACACTATTTTTTTATTTTTTTTTGATCACATGTGAGAGTAATTTGTAGGAGTGGTCTGTTGAATTTTTTCAATAGCAAGTTGACCACAGTGGTTTACATCCCTTGCATATGTGAAAAGCATGGAACAACTCACCAATTTGGAGAAAAATCTGAAGCATTCCCATAACAATCTTAAGCATTGGCATAACCAAGAATCATTGATAAAATCAACTTAAACTAAGAATAACCATAATAATGAAACCACTTGATTGTGAATACTCTTAGAAATATCTATTAAACCCATGAGAGCACACCACAAGGCTTCTTATGTTGTTGACATGGATAAGAAAGGTGGTCATTTAATCTCAAGGGTTCCAATAGGTTACAATGATCACCTCTTAAACATAATACATAGGTCTGATGGGGCCTCTCAAAAACTAAATGGTATAGAAAATAATATAATATTTTTATTAACTTATGGAAATATATTTTTATTTAACAATCAAATCTTTGTGGATAGAGATTGTATTACCATAAATCCATATGACCTTGAGCAGATAGAAATTGTCCTACCATAGATCCATATTAGCCTTGATCTATTACACAATTAAAATAAAACACAAATAATGTCTCATATCAACGACAAGAGAAACTACGTCAATGCTATCATTAATCACCTCATCATCTAAATGGTTAGGATTTGCATCATGTGTCAATGGACTATTCACCTTACATCTAGAAAGTAAATTTTGTTCTCAAATAAATATTGGCAACTCATCAAATCATGGATAATTGCAACTAGGCATGTAAATATTGATCTTTAACCAAAAAAGAAGTTGGGTTTCCCTCCTTTCTAACTTCTTCATCCCCATGTACCCAACCCTTCTTAAGCTCCCATATTTGCTCCCATAGCTCCCATTTCATTACCCACTTCCTTCTCATTGAAAAGTTTACCATAACATTCATTTTCTCCCATCATCACTTTGTTGACACTTAATACCTTTAGTTATAGTAACTTTGAACTCTTTGTAAAATAACTAGATAATAATGATTTCCATTATTTTAAGCCTTATAAGAGCCAAATAGTAGAACCTTGACATTCCCTCCCTTCAACCCGATCTTGGATGTTGCATAACAACACTTATTAATAATTCCTTTGACTTAAGCACTTTGTTACATATCCATGTGACCAAGTGCTAAAAAATTATCAACTCCAATCCCTTCAAGAGTCCCCAACAATAGAGCACCCTAACCTCCAAATATTGTTATATAAGACATCACTCCTACTAACATTAGCATTGTTTTCTTTCACATGTAATGGAGAGAGAGATTGTGATATCTAGTTGATAAGTGGGTGGGAGATGGAATTTTTTTTCCCAAATATGAGCATTAATTTGTCATTTAATGGTCACTCTATTATGATCTCAAACTACTAGATAAATTGGACCACAACATGACACCAGTTTTTCTATATTATAGAGGTTGGATGCTTGAATTTTATATAGGTACATGCCCTAGAGTACATTCTTTGGCTCCTAGCCTCTCATTGTTTCTTTAAATAATCAAACCTTGGGCCTTATGATGCACATGTTTTCTTGTAAGCATGAGAAGCATTGCACACTTCAAACCTCCATGCAATTTGAGGCCACCATAGAGAATCACGGATGAGATCAATGCTGTCACATTGAGCTCTACTTGGGTCACAACTTGGTAGTCCTTCCCATGACACAAAAATCAAACAAGTTCCTTATTTCTGCATCTTAGTGTCCATGCCTAATTTCCTTATGTATTCCTTTTCACACATGTTGGAGGTATGCAAGAGTCAAGTATTAGAACTATTGTTAAATTCTTTGTTGTTATGAAGAGGAACTGTTAAGATAAAGCGTGCATATGGTGTATTATTATTTCAATGTAAATCCATTATATATATGCTTGGTATCATGCAACTCACCATTGATAATGTGAATTGATAAAAACAATCAGAACTAGTGTGTCAAACATAAGCTTTTAAAATATTATTTTTATGTATATCCATATTTATGAATGAGTATTATTTATCCCACATTAGATTTACGATAATTGGATTTTTTGTTTTGTATAATATTTTATATTGAGCTAACATATGTTCATGTGATTATTATGGATGAATGTTACTTGATATGGGCTTTACATTCTCTTCAATATTGGTCTATAAATACACATTACCTCTATTGGTGCAATATAAGCACCATTTATTTACTTTTAAGATTTCCCACACACACTATGACTTTTTTATGCAATTAATTACATATTGGTATCGCATTCATTCTCTCAAATAGGGAACCCAAAAGGAAAGGTTTGTGATAGTCATCATATGTTTCTTCTTCCTACAACAAAAGGAGAAAGAGAACTAATAACACAAATAATTCCATGAAAGATCACTGCAGAAAGACAAATGATTCCTTGTTTGCAATGGAAGGACAATTGGTGACCCTAAGATTAAAACACCAAAATGCCAATACAATGCAAAGTTCAAAACTTTGGCCAAAGCATATTAAAGTTTTAAACATACTAGCAATATTTGGCGCACTAGGCTTTGGTGTGCAAAATTAGCATGGAATTTGGAATTCAATAGATATTTGACATAGTTTGGATGCAATAAAGTTAGATATGTGATTAACCAAATGTTTAAATATATCTATAATTTTAAACTTATAAAGATTGATGAAATGTTCCTATGTGTATTGGAACGTATTTTAATGCTTAAACTTCATGCTATAGCTAACTATTAATTGTTCAACGTTGTTTAGTAAAATTGAATTGTTAAGATAAGATGAAACTTCAACTAGAATAACTAATATTCATATTGTAGTTTAACTTTTAAAAAATCAACTATTCATTAATTGTTAATATAAGATTGAAACTATAATAGTACCATAGCCATTGATAACACATACTATTAGTAACTTTACCATCACATGAAAATGACCACAATCATGAATCTTAAATCCATATGTATTTTCATATAAACAAATATGAACTCAAATGTCATAAGTGAGAATGGTTTTGTAGAACAAGACAAAGTAAAGAATGGACATACAGAAACACAAGAATTATTTCATTCAAAATTGTGATTATTGTTACACATAATCTTTTGAATGAACGTTGAAGCCACATACATTACTTAATCAACCTTAAAAAATACACATATTGACTTGACCATGAGCCTATATGTTTAACTTTTGACTCAAAATTTATCTATATCATGTTGACTAATTTGTATTTTTGTGTTAAACACTATTTTTTTATGCTAGCAATTTTCATGGGATTGGTAAGGGAATGAGGATGAGCACATCGTGTGTGTGTGACATTGATACAACATATGTTATGCTTCAAATAATTTGAGATATATTTCAAGTTGCTTATAATGGAGAATGGATGCTAGTGTAAAATTTGAATAGGTTTATGCATATTTTAAAGTTTCCTAAAAATGAAAAACGCATGTTCCTGTGTCTATGATATGTCTACTTTTGTGTTTTAGTCATACTAGATTTTTTTGTTATGTGTGTGTGTGTGGTTCACGACATCAAAGATCGGTGCTTTCTATGTCCACATAAACCTCCCCTTTTTTCCATGAGGTATGTAGTAAGGCCATGATATGTTGGATCAAAGGTGTCTCAATTAAGAGCTCAACATGTCACTAGTAGGAATTGAACCTGAATACAGAGGATAATACTCCTTCCCTCAAACCACTCAAACTAAACCCAATTGGCGTACGTGTGTGTTCACGCGCACGTGTGGGTTTGTGTGTGTGTGTGTACACATCGTATCCGTACTCAAATCTTGTTACTATGATTTTAATGTGTATCCAACTATGATTAAAGCATATGAAACTTCCAACCAAAAATTATTTGATAGAAGAATCATCATCACCCCCGCATTAAGACACATATAAAAGTCATTCTTAATGTTTACCAATTGATTTAGATTTCATTTAATCACATTTTTCCAACCCCAAAGATAAGAGAAGATTTGAATTTGAATCATTATCATAATCACAATTCTAAGTTGTTGCTAGACCATCACCCATTAAATATTTTAGAAAGTTTTTTTTAACATTAAAAAAAAGCATTGCTTTATGACCGACAGCATAATCACCATCAATATTACAATGAAAGTAGATATTTCCTATAAATTTTGTTGGCTATATTTTCATCTCAATTAGAAGTATATATTCCACCAATTTTTCCCACTATTTTGCTTCTTTGGTTACAAAACTTTTAATAGGTATTTTTTGTGAACATAAGCAAATATTGTGGTTTCATAGTAAATAACACCATCCCCTCAATATTATAATGAAAGTAGATATTTCTTATAAGTTATGTTGGCTACAATTTCATATCGATTAGAGGTGTACATGTCACCAAAATTGTATGCGACTTGGCGTCTTTGCTTAAGCCATCATAATAAGAAATATCTTTTCCATCAAATGGTATGAAACTTTTTTTTCCCTGGAAAAACTTATTAGAGGAAATTTCAACTCAAAATGGGCCTCTTAAAGAAAATTAATAAAATAATAGTTAAAATAATAAAATAATATTTATTAATTTTGGAGGAAGGAAAAAAAAACTACTTTTTTGTTCGTATTTTCGACATATCTCCCTGTGTTTTTACTCAAATTTCGATTGGGAGAGCTCGTTGGATGCGGAATTAAATTCCACATCCAACGAGTACCCACTCAACATACTTTTGATGGCCCCCGCTACCCCCAAAACAAGAAATACTTTAAAACAATGTGATGATGATGTCATCATCACATTTTTTAGGTATTTCTTGTTTTTGGGGTAGCGGGCCCTGTCAAAAGTATGTCGAGTGGGTACTTGTTGGATGCAGAATTTAATTCCGCATCCAACAAGCTCTCCCGATTGAAATTTGAGTAAAAACACAAGGAGATATGTCGAAAATACGAACAAAAAAATAGTTTTTTTTATGATACCTATCCCCAAATTTATATTAAAAAATTGTTTAAGAGGTGCTCCCTTTTTGAATTTTAAAGAATTTTGATTGGCTAATACATGATGACATGGAATTTGTATTATTTTTGGAAGGCCCATTTTAAATTGAAATTTCCTCTAATATGATTCAGAGTTCATAATTTGTATTAAATCATGGACCGTATTGTTCATATGGAAAAAAAGTCGTCCATAAAAACATTGTCATTACATTTTACATAAAAATCAAGTGCTATGTAAACTCTGAAATTGGTATGAAACTTGATCCAACCAACCATTGAGAAGAGAATATGGAATATTTCTAAAGAAAATAACATCTAAACTTTATAGATCAACTAAATTTTATTAATTTAAATTAAACTTTTATCTATACCAACAATTGAATTTGGATATAATTTTGTGGAATTTGAAAGCATTGTTAAATATTTAAATCATGAGCATGAATTCTTAAGTTAAGTTGATCAAATAAGCTTAAAAGAGTTGAGTTAGAGTTTTTGAGATTTGGCTTAAATATTGGAATATAAAAGAAGACAATCAAATTATTAATATGGACAAAATTAAATTTTACATCTGTGAGAAGTTTAAGATATGACTTGAAACTAATGCTGGGATTTGAAAACTCTATCACTTGTCAATTTGACAGTTTTGGCCATATCCTAAAAGATATTTGAGCATATGTCTTATGCCATCAAATTCCATCCGTTCCTAGAACGATAGTGAAATCATTGTAAAGAGGAAGTTCTACGTAATACCCTTGCTTTGACCCTTCTAATGTATTGAATTAAATTGTGTAAATGATGTAAATATGATAGTATGAATTCCTAGTGCGAAGCTCAAGGCCAAGGCACGACTAGTGAATGGCTAGGTAAGGATGATGTGTATATTTTTATTTGGACCCTATGGTTGGCTTATCATGCCAATTCAAAATGTATGTAAATATTAAGTTGGAAACTAATAAAATGATCCAACATGGTTGTGTAAAGAGCACTAAAGGGGCTATGATTCCACTGGAGGGGAAGAGGAAGAGGGGCCTATGGGGAAACTAAATCCTATGCTACCAAGCGTCGACCTTAGAACTAAACCAAAATCTACCATGTGCTTTAAATGAGCCAATTAATTCCTTTTTTACTATTAACCCAATCATTGAATCCATGTGCGAGGTTGGTGGAGAAAGTCATTTCATGTAGTTATTGAAGCATGGGGGTGGTGACAATTTTGTTAGATGTAAGTAGTCCTTTTCTTCTATGGCCAGAAGCTATGTCAATTGTCTTTTCACTGTCATTTCCTATCCCTTGGAGTCAACACCCTTTTGATCATTCTCATGCATGTTCCTACACTACATAGAGTTTTCCCACTAGTGTTCATGTCCATTAGTAGACTGTGCAAAACTCATAAATTCGAATTCGGAGACAAGGCTGAATTTTGAAAAAGGAAATTAGATGGTTGTAAGTGAGCATAGAGGTTGGGAAATCTAGGAATCCTTACCCATTGAGTTCTGCTACTTTTGGGGTGCTTCATAAGCCATAATTTCTGCTACAAGAGGTTCTCCAACAACATACAATAGAATGGACTTTTACTGCACACACTGGTAAGCACTATAAGGGTTGGATTTCCTTAGGGAACTGTGGATTAGTGAATGGAAATGCCTTCATTGTGTTGTGTGGGTCAATCATGGTTGTGATGGTTGAGTGAGATCTCTATGGAGCTCTGTATGAGTTTTGGCTAAGCATAGAGAGCATAATGGGTTGTGGGCTGAGTGAGAGAAGCATGTAGGTGTTTTCTTTACCCTTGTGGTCTTATAGCCCAACTTTGGGGTGACCTCTTAGAGAAGAAAGAGTATATGCCAGATAGAGTGCCTACGGTTGGGTGGAAAGTCACTCTTACATAGCTAGTTGCTTGGATCTTCTTTGTTAAAGAGAAGTATTCTCTTTTGTATTTGAATCTGCCATGTTTTAATGAATGCCTGTAACGATTAAATTTGAATATGCATGCTAAATGTGTGTAGATCTTTATTTCTTCTATGTATTCTCATTTACATCTTTGCACACACCATTTATATGTTAAGAATTCATAATTATGGTTATTGGGCGAAACTTAGAAGCCCGTATCAATTCAATATCCCCTCCCACGAGTCAGATTGAGGGATGATGACATTACATTCTAATACTACAAAGAGTTTATAGATCCCAATTTGGATAGTCAAAACTATTTTCCAACATTGCAAGCTTAATGAACAAAATGAGTATTGCCAAAATCACAATTATTGCTCATGACCTCCATAATGAAATGGTTGTTGGACTAGGTCCAACAACACCTTGGGATGAACGTATTTGTAAAATTTGTGATATAAAGGAGGTTACGGAAAATCACCTCTTTGTTTTAACACGCCTTACGTTTAATAATATAACACATAGTTTTACCTATTTTTATAATGTATTATTCTTTAAAACCTCTTTGCTTACAAAAATTGGTAGTATTTTTTTTTCCGAGAAATACCTCACAGGGATGCTTACACACATTCATGGCTGACATCCCTTGTAAACCCATTAATGTAGACAAATGAATCTCATCCATGGAGAATTGAACTAGGTACCTACTGGCACAAACATAGTCAAATGCCCAATAACATTGGCAACAATCGATTTAGCTACTACTTGAGCTTAAAATGTTTGGAAACCTCTCATCCCACCCTTAATCACTTAAGCAATAGTGAGTTTGCTAGCACCTTACCAACCCCAATTGGCCCAAGAGAGAAAAGATGTCACAAACAAGATTTGAAGTTGGTTGGAGATGATAGTAATGCCTTCTCTTAAACACCAAACTAGACCGAATTGACTAAGACCTTGGTACTTTTTTTCTTGGAATACATTTCCCAAGGAAACCATCTAGACGTTTTCCCTCATTTTAAGGATGGTACCTAAGGATAACCAGATTCTGTAAAAACTTGAGACTTTGTCAATAATATATTCATTTAAAAGTATAACAAATTATATATAAGAATTGAACCTAGGTAAAGAGAATAATACTCTCTCTCACAACCATCAAGACTAGACTTAACAAATAACTTTCTTATTTTACTTTCACCCTATTTGAATAAAAAATAAAATTTAGATTGTCCATTTAGTTATTCGATATACTTTTTAAGAATGGGACCAAAAATTTCATCACCGTTAATAAAAAAATCATAAAATACCAAACCAAAAAACATTATCTTTGATATCAATATGAATTTTTAGATATATTAAATAAAAGTTAATTAAAAAATCATAAAATACTAAACCGAAAAACATTATCTTTGATATCAATATGAATTTTTAGATATGTTAAATAAAACGTCATGATATCCATATAGAATTATGAAACGCATACTTACGTTTAATACACGTTCTCTCCTCAACCACCCATAACGTGGTCAAACTTCGCTAGGCGAAGGCTTGTTAAAAATAAAAAAAATTGCATAGTGGGGAAATTTATATATTTATAGGAAGATGTATAATAGATTTTTCCTTCGGAGTAGCATTATATATATATATATATATATATAAATAAATAAATAAATAAAGTAAAGTAAGTTAATGATTTGTATTTTAAAATTTTTATTATTGAAATTTAGTGATGTGATTTGTTGCTGAAAATACGATTTTAATTGTATAATAGATTCAGGAATTTTTATTATTTTTGAGAATTTCCATTATGTAATTTCAACAACTTAAAATTGTCTTTCAACAATGTAAGTTGGCTTTGAGTGGAATTTTGTTTGAGATTTTTTTATAAAAAAATATTTTTGTTTAATAAAATTGTAAATATTAAATGGAAGGATGGTATAATTTAAGTTTATAAGGATATTTAAGGTTATTGAATTAATATGTGTAATTAAAATTAAAATTTTAATTTATTGGATTTTCAAGATTATTGTATTTATCCGTGAAATCAAAATTTGTAACTTCAATGGATTTGATAGTGAATTTCGACAAAGCTTAGATTGCCAAATTTTAGTAAGAGGATATCAAAAAAAGCCAAATCATTGATCCCTTATTTGGCAGGTTTCCTTAAGTGCCAAGGTCCATATAAAACTTTACCTCCCATACAACATTAAATAACTTTAACATACTTAACAACATCGTGAAAAGTGATATGTAATCTATAGCTTAGTATGGATGAGATGTATAACCTAGTATATATAATATTAATAAGTTAAAATAATAAATAATAAATAAACTATTATATATTCTTCTTAACTTTGACCTTAAGATGAATTTATATGGGAAAATAATATGAGGAAAGAAATAAACATCAATTGTAAATTATTTGAGCAAAACTAGTAAGTATCGAGAGGGAATAAGAAATAACATATTTCATTTATTAGCGGAATGCCATTTAAGAAGGTGTTGCTTGTAATAAAATTTCTTATTGGGGGTAATGGACTTTGAGATGGTATATTAAGGGTAGTGGACTCTAATATGGTGTTTCCCTAGCACAAGCATATATGGAGTGTTATGAGGACCCATTGGTTAAAATTTTTCGAAAACTCCTAGCTGTAATGAGTTGGGTTATATGAAGGCCTAGGAATGAGATATTGTTTTAAGGTACCACAAGCACAAACCCCAAGGGTTAGCTCAATTGGTAAGACATGTGCACACTCTCTCGGTTTGGGGAGAGGTCATAGGTTCGAGCCTTGAGTCCTTTGGGGTTAGACCTTCTGCGAGGATGGCCGATGGTTTACCACCTTTACCATCCACTAATGTGGGAAAGTATTGTTGGGTTTCCTGTGCATATTTCCATATGAAAAAAGGCACTACTAGCACTCCTTTATAGATATCTTAAAAAAATTAATATTATTTTAAGAATACCAATACTACTCCAGATTCGAAGATTGAAAATATATTATCCCTCTAAAGGTGGATCAGACTATGTCATGGAATTTTTTGATGACACATCTTAGTAATCCAAAACAATGTAAAGAAAACAGATTACTCTTCTTGCCGACCTTCTTATCACTTTTATTTCTCAATGTGCATAGGGTATGGAATAAGGAAACAAAAAACTTGTCTACTTTCTCAATAAATTTGAAAATAATAAAATATTTTTATGTATATATAAATGGTAGATGAATAATAGATGATGCATTTACAAATGAGAGCCTTTATATACATATTACGTAAAGGGTTCCTAGGTGTTTTTAATAATAACAACTTATTAATTTACGTTTTAATATTTATTTAATATTTTTTTATTTAATATTTAATTTTGATTTTATTATTATTTTGTAGTTTCATTATCATTCATATATTTTATGTTTATAAATTTTTTTTCTCTTTTTTGAGTTTCTTTATCCTATAAGTAATTTGGATAATTTTGTCTTCCACAATAGTGGACCATCTTGGTTATGGATTGTCGTTGCATACTTGTGAAGTTCTTGATTTGTGTATTTCTTGAGAGGTTGATTTAGGATTCTTGAGCCATGTAATTTGTATCTACTCCCTTGCCATATTAATTCCATGAATTTCTCTTGGAGGTTCATGGCATAGGTTCCCAATTGCATCAACCATTCTTCTCCTAATACCATGTCCATATTGTTTAGTTGTAGGGCATAACATCCAATTTGCAATTGTAAACCTTGTATTTGTACAAACACTTTATGGCACCTTCCTACTCCCTTAACTTGTTAACCATCAACGATTGTAACAATGAGATTCTTCAAATGGTATACAAAAAGGTTCAACTATTTTACAAGATTTATATCCACAAAATTGTGAGTGCTTCTTGAATCTATGAAGATAGTACAATATCTTTATTTTTTATGCTCTCCTTGAGTTTTAAAGTTTGCGGTTATGGATTTCCTGCAATTGAAGCAAGTTATATCATGGGTATTTTCATCATGAATGTTTTGGAAATTTATGTTGTTCCTTAAATGAGGTGGAATATATCTTATTGTAGATGGCTACACTTCTTTCTTCCTAGTATGTTGAGTGCATATGATTACTGTTAATGATGCTTTTGGGAATTTTTCGTCATCATTAGAGTCTAGCATTCTTTCTTTAGGAGAAACCCCTACTTATTTCCCATTTATAATTTTGCAATGATAAAACCAATTGGATGAACATTTATGTCCTAAGATCCACTTCTTACCGCATTTATGAAAATTGTTTTCCTTCCTTTTTACTTCATCATCAGAGTTGTTATTGGGAGTATCCAATTCTCTTTCAACTTCATAACTATATTTTTTTATTGTTTCATTTGTTACTCGGTGAGTTCCCAATGACCACTTATCTCCAAATTATTTATATTTTCCCTCCTCCCGCCTTGAATAAACCTTGCTAATTTCTTTTTGAAATGATGACCTTTCCAACTTCTTCTCTGCATCTTTTGCTTAATGTATGGTTGTTTCCATGCTAGAGATATCATGTAGTTTTAGTTTGTTATGTGTATGTGGCTTTAGTCTAGTTAAATTTGATTTGATTAGACGTTCTTTTGATATTCCAAGTAGCCTTGTAGCCAATGCTTCCCAATCACGAGTAAATTCACCGACATTTCCCTTCTCTTGTAGCCTAGTGAGTTATGTAAAAAGTCTTCCTCTTTGATCCCATGGAATCTTTTAACGAAATGAGTTTTAAATGTGTTCCATCTTGTCACATAAAATGAATTATTCCACATGTACCATTTTTCAACGTTGTTATCAATGTTATAAATCGTGAAACATTTATTTTCCTTGTTGAACCATCCTACCCCATGTTTTTCACTTCCATCATATTTGGACAACTCTAATTTTACCCTCATTAGGAACACAAACACTAGTTGAGTTGGGTGTGTATGGGGGGGGGGAGTGGATGGGAAGGTATGATAAAATTGCTAGAGATCATGTTTGGTTGTGGAGTTGGTAAAATCAAAGAAAAATGTGGTGTTAAAGGGGTGTTTGTGGAAACTGGTTGGGAAATAACAACCCCCAATGAGCCAATTGAGGTTGTGATATTTGCTATGAGATTCTTGATTTCATCGCGATTTTCATTTAATAATTTCTTTGAGTTCTTTTTGTTCTTGTTGTAGCTATGTATGGTTATGAGCATTTTTCTCTAGTTCGTTATGTTTATGTTGAAACTCTTTCTCTAGATCATACTTTTTTGTGCTCAACTTATTTTGTTCCTCTATTTTCTCTAGTCTGGAATTTAATTATGTGTTTCCCCTTTTTTTGAGTTTTGGGCGAACAATTCCTTCGCTTAATCTTGAATTTAATTGTTGGATTTGTTAATTCATGGATGAATGGAAACTTAACCAAGTTCTGTAAAAAAAATTACCAAATGATAATATTTTTTTTGTACCAACTCTAGTAAAAAACTTTTATAGGGTTGGTAATTTTTTACCAAGTTTAAAAAATATTTACNATATATATATATATATATATATATATATATATATATATATATTCCTTCCAAAATTAGTCTTCAAACACATATAGATTAGATTCATAAAGGAAGATAACACTTTGCTTATTTCTCTCTTGAAATAGATAAGAAGGTGTTTAAGTAAATAACCTACCTTGCCATTTTTTGCAATGGCATAACTTTGTTTTTACAATTTTGAAATATGAAATATGTAAATGCTTTTTATCATACTTGTAAGTTTGCAAGTTTTTAATGGTCAGACCTTTTAAATTTCAATTTATTTCTTATGTAAATCTCAATTTATTTCATATACCTGCTTATAAGATAAACATTGAATATAATGTTATACTTTCAAACTTTGAAATAAAAATATTACTTAATGAATTATATATATATATATATAGTTTTTTCACAAATAAAATGACAACCTTATATTAAAATAAAGTTGTATCAACTTTATATAATATATACAACTTAACATTTAGAAGGAAACACTAATATATACTATATGTAACTTAAAAGGATTGAAAATGAAACTCATGTACTTCTAAAATGCTTATTATTATAGAATGATATTAAATATGTTTATAATAATTTTAAAAAAAATTTTAAACCTAAATTAATAAAAGAAGACTTTAAATTTTTAAATTTTAAATTTCTTTATTTCTTTATATATATATATCCACTTTTAAAAATAAAAATAAAAATAATTATTAAAAAATTAAATAAAATAATCATATTACCAACCTTTAAGTATTGAAAAATAAAAATAATTTTGTAAAACATTTCTATAAAATAACACAATTATATAACATATAATCTAAATTTTGATATCTAAAATAAGATTTTATATTAAAAAAATATAATTTTTATTTAAAATTTAAATAAAAATGAAAATTAAGTTAAACATACACGTAATACATTACAGGTTTAATATCCAATTCATTTATGTCTTCTTAAATAATAATTCCATTTTGTATTTTTATATTTCACAAATTAAGTAAGTGCCATAATGAGTCAATGTAAGACCATTAAAATTTCCAAGATTAATATGAATACCGAATCTTTATTTATCGGGTCAAAATTGTCATAAATACACGTATTCTTGATTTTTCTCTCTAGTTACAAAAGTTTGTATTCTTCTATCTACACTTTTAAATCTACATTATTATCCTTCTCTGAAATTATTGATCTTTTAACTTTTAATATGATGACAAACATCATTCTTTTTTCAGGAAGAAAAAGCCTGTCCTTGTTATTCTTATTAGGAATAAAAGGGCATTAATAGCACCCACCCGAGAAGGGTTACATCACAAGAGAATATAGCTAATCAGGAGAAAATCACATCCAGTCGCAGCCGGGGGGAATGGCATGCAATAGTAAGTGTAGATTCCCATCAGTAATCTGTCTCATCATGAGGAGGATCGATCTCAACCAAGTCCATCTACCGTGAACCAAAGGGATCAGATCTGCGTTCTAAAAGATGCCACTTAGTAAATAACAGAGCAACTATCCAATAGAGGAGTAATCTCCCCAAAACATGGCTCAAATGAGCTGAAAGGTATCATGTGTGACCAAATGGTCATCTATAAATTCAGAAAAACAGCCAAATCCTGGAGAAAGAGTGAGAGCTGTTTTAGAAAGATGGTATGCAATCCAATTGTGTTCACGGTAGATGTGGCTGAATGAGAGATCCTGATTCTGGGGCTTTTATGTGATCAATTTCAACTGTCTATTCCTCCCGATGCTGGTTCCATTACTGAGTTTATGGAATATTGGGCTTCCACCTACACACGATACTCTGTTCTCTTCTATATCCCACACCATACGATTTGGGCTATTTGGAAAGCTCGAAACCAAGCTATTTTTGACGGGAAAAAGGTGACTGTCCTTGGCATTTTTCAACAGATTTTACATGCTGCTCAGATGATCTCCTCTCGGCCTGTCATAAAGGACAGAAAAAAAAAATGCTAGACAGATAGGGCCAAGACCCTGCATGACTTTCCCATGTGGTTTCTTTGATGGTGCTTCTACTTCTTCAGTAGCAGGTATTGGATATAGCTTGTTCATTAATGAGACTCACCATCTGGATTTTGCGCTAGGGGTCAGATATGGTTCCAATACAAAGGCATAATTACTGGGCCTATGGGCCCTCCTGCACTCTTCCCAGATGATGGGGATCCCCTTAGCCCACATATTCGGTGACTCATAGGTCATCATCAATTGAGCTAAGGGATCCACTGCTCTCTCCCCACCAGAACTTCTTCACTGGTGTAGGGAATCTCAAAAACATCATTCTATTACATTTGCTTTAACTTTTTTTTAATCTTTATACTTTGTGTTTTAAGTGAACGCATATTTTAAAATATATATAAATAATTATTAATTATTAAAAATAAAAAATCATTAATTATATTTCTAAACAAGATTTACAAGGTGGTAATGCCTAGTATTGGTTTTATGTTAGAATTTATTTGTAAAAAAAAGCTTAGAATTTCGGAGAATCGAAGTTTGAAAAAGAAGAATTGAGACCAAGCAAATTATATAGTATATATTATAATACAACATTTTAAAACTAATGCAATTAGTTGAATGACATTTAAAATCAGATCTTATTGGTCGAAGGCAAAAACAAAATTAACGAAACCTTATATGACGTGTATATAACCACCATTAAACACAAGGGAATTTAAAACTTGGTTTACTAAAGCAACTACTTTAAACCAAGTAAGGAGACGTATGTGATTGTAAAAATAAGTGTAAGAAGAACACTAACGTAAAGGTAAGATAATACTAAATTATGTGCATGTGGTATGTCACATAAATTTTAATATAATTAATTTAAAATTAAAATTATTTAAGTTAAGTCTAAGGTTTTCTAAGGTCAAAATGATTGTCAATTCGTATACCAAGTCACCAAAAATAACATAAGTGGACTATATTTGTAGGCAGGTTATGTCGATAGGGAGAACCATTTGTATAAAGAAAACCAACAATCCAATAATCCACACAAAAGAAAGAAGCACAGTCCATGAAAAGACAAAATTTAAAATCCAAATGCAACCATTGTATGGAGATCTCATCACCAATAACAAACATGACTCCAATATTTCATGGAAAGTTAATAATGGAAACAAAGACAAAGGAATTCCCTTGGAGGGCTCAAACGCACAACAAAGACACTAGACATAACACAAAATGGATCTTAAACAACTCAATTCCACACTTTCAATCCCAAATTCTAGGCCAATCCATGGAACATTACCAACATGAATGTCAAAAACCCACCTAGATGTATGTGTATTAAAATTACTTGGTTTCCAAATATTCAATTGCAGGCTTTCGAAATATTCAATTGTTTTTGCACGACACCATTCGAATATGCAAGGAGTCGAAGACTTACCCGACAATAGATCCTTCCTCTCTATGCAAGCACTGTTGACCAAGCTCTGGAAACCACCATCAAAGATTTTCGCTATTTTTATATATCCTTCTCTATTCAAGAAGCCACTAAATTAGAACACGAAAATGCTATCTTTAGACATCAGTAGATCCAAATCCGTAAAAGCAATCTAAACCAACTTGAAGAGCACACATCAAATTTACCTTGTCAAACCACAAGCTCCCACAACAACAACTAGGTTGACCCTATGTCAACCAAGCTTGAAAGAGAATGGCTTGCTCAGAACCACAATGCTAGTCTGTTGCTGAATGAAAAATTCAATATTGTTGAATGAGCATAACTACTTCGTAGGGTATTCGGCTGAAGCTTCAAGACTCTTGGCCAAACATTTAAAACTAATATCTATTGTATGCAAGAAAAAATGTGCTCCATCAATGAACGATCCCTGGTGTTAATGCAAGGGACGTAAGCTCATCAAATGTGTCACTCGGCACCTCTGACCTCCACCAAATCAGTAATAAATGGCGCCCAAAGCTTCAAGCTTCACGTTGGCTCATTTATTGGTTCATGTTGACGATGGACTAAAACTTCAAGTCAACGTGAAGCTTGAAGGCTCGAGGGCCAAAACATTTAAAACCCACTTCCTATTGTATGCAACGATAAATGAGCCAACTCCAAGCATGCCACCTTACTCTGAATGCAACAAACATCAACACATGGCATACGTCAATTGACACCCCGACCTCCATCAAATCAACGAGAGATGACACCGGACTATAACCATAACTTAAGATATGGTTATAAACACTTAAACACTTACAAAGATATTAATTTCAACACTTACAAATTAAACACTTACAAAGATATTAATTTCAAACCCTACAAGCACTATATATATCACAAAAACATAATAATACAATTAAAAATTAAATAAATATATTTATATTAGTTTAAAAAATA
This sequence comes from Pseudotsuga menziesii, assembly GCA_001517045.1. Lineage (NCBI taxonomy): Eukaryota > Viridiplantae > Streptophyta > Pinopsida > Pinales > Pinaceae > Pseudotsuga > Pseudotsuga menziesii. Next base: position 119,337 of record LPNX011160164.1, on the reverse strand, counting down.
TTATTTTATAGAATATATATCCCCAAGAAAAATCATTACATATTTGGTCTTATTTGGTCTTATATAGACCATGATATGATATCCATAACAAGCCATAAGGAAAACATAACACTCATCTACCCACAAATTGGACTTAAAATCTCTTTATAATTTAAACCACCAAACTATTCACAATATTGTTTTTTATTTATTAATTCAATCCAAGTAACTAACTATCTCTTTATAATTTAAACCACCAAACTATTCACAATATTGTTTTTTTCATTTTAAATTCAATCCAAGTAAACATGGAATTCCAAATATATTTTTATTTTTATCCCACCTAATTCTTCTCAGCGAGCTGTAAACTTTAAATGTGTTCCCTTGTATATAGAGACGCATGTTATGACTTCTTCAGTTTCAATGTTCACCATCACCATCGCTGGCTTCTTCGGCTTTGGACATACTCGTAGCAGCAGCAAGAAAGCAACAAGAACGCTAATATTATTATTGTTACCCAAACAAAAGAAGCGGTCAGAGGTATGAGCAAATAGCAGGCATGTAAGTTTGTTGTGCTGTACTGCTCTCATTCTTGTTCTGGCCATTCTTGTTCGTACTAAAAACGCGTGTTTTGCATCTTGGGCATGTCAAGATCAATCAATTCGTCCACACTTTATATATCTTGCTTTCTATCCTCAAACCAACCGCTGATTCATCGTTACACCTCTTACATTAATCTGCAACCGACCCCGGCCCAGTTATTATTACTATGTTCACGTGTTTCGGACTTCCAGGGCAGGTAGGTAGCCCTCCATAGTCTGTATCGAAGACAAATTACAGAGATTTCGGCAATCCTTGCTTCTGAATGTATGTATATTTATATAGTGCTCTTATGAATCCTTTCTCTGGTTAATTATCTGAATCATTTTCTTTAGAGTTGTGTCGTATTGTTGCAGTGGTAGGTTATTGGTATAGTAAATAATAATATTGTTTGTTGCTTAATAACATAACATTTACTATATTTGCGGTCGGTTAGAAAACCCAGCATTTTGGAACTGTTTGATGATATACTATGTGCTCTATGATTACGTGGTTTTTAAGAGACAAGAATTTATTCGAGCGGTTAGAAACATAGATCCCTATTGTGGATCGAATTCTGATGTAGACTGTACGATAATGCATGGCTAAAGGGGTTCTGCCCACTGCATCCGAAGAGTCATATGGAAGCAATTAATCCGTGTTATCGTATATTCCCTTGATTCGAGCCATGATTGAGCTGGTCAAATTCCCTTGATAATCTATTAAACACTTGTAATCCTTATCCCAGCATTACTATGGGCTCGGGTTGAAATTTTTTTGTGGATCTACAAACGGTGAAAATTTCATTTTGTGGTTTATGATATGCCTTGAATGATGCCTGTTTCTTTTGTTCATATGGCTGGTTTTGACAGTGTTTTTCTCTGTGCATGGAGTCTCAATTGTGTGTATGGAGTCTCATTTAGACTTTAGTTTCTTGAAGATAGGTTTATTAATCAAGTATAAGAGTTAGCCTTCACTGTCTCGATTTGAAACAAAAGCGAGGACATCCTGGGCATCAATATTTTTTGAGTACAGCCTTGAGCCTTCCATGAGAGACCATTTATGATAATTGATGCTGCTCTGGTTGTGTTATAAGAATCTTTTGTAGTATATCATTATGTTTTTGTTTGGAGGTGCAGGAAAGTTACATATCCCTCTTAGTAACGCATATGGCATGCTGCTACATATCTACATTGTCAATTCTTTTCCAAGGAAAATATGGTGGTTTCTATTCAAGAAGAGGAGAAATTACATCTCTAATGTTCTGCCACACATAGTATCAAAAAGAGAGCATTTGGATGCCTCCCACCAAAACAGGTTCATGAAACATCTTCAGCTACATATTTGTGTGTTAACACCACACAGAAACAGTCTTTTAACTATATTGTCTATAGTTCTATATCTTTCTATAAAAAACTGAGTCTTTATCTTCTGACATAAAACAAAAAAAACATCACTTTTAGTGTTGTTACCGCTCAAACTAGCACCTTTTTACAAATCAAGGCTATGTAGGCCTAGTGTTATAACGGTAAGCTGTGGAGAGAGTTAGAACCAATGTCACCACTGTCTAACCTGTCAACACCTCGAGTAAGTCCAAAACCCAGGGGGAGACCCTAATCATGAAAGCTACCTACAACCACTAACAAACCACAAATCCCTTCAACGAAACCTTAATATCTATGATCAGTGCTTATTGG